>PVHY01015464.1:0-35920 GCA_004024945.1 Uropsilus gracilis
AAAAAAAGAAACCCCAAGATTTAAAAACCAACAAAGTCCATTTACTCAGGTCTAGCTCATGGTCTCTCCAAAAACATTTGAGTCAAACTCAGTAAGACAAACTCCAACATGGAGTTCAGATCTCTAAGCTCTTTAGATTCCTTTAGCACATACATTCACCTTGTGCCTGCTAAAGCCATGAGTTTATCAGCCTGGACTGACCGAGGCTGCGGGCCTCAAGCCTCGACCATATGGCTGTGGATCACATTTCTTTTCTTCCAAAATCCCTGATCAAAATGGCTGATCCCCCTCTTTGTTCTCAAACTCTCTATATATCATTTTTTCTTTCCCATGCTTCCAGGAATAGCCTTGTCAGTCATGTCACACTATTACAAAAGACAAACAAAAAAAACTTGTTTTCCTTCTTCCTCCCCTCTCCCTCTATCTTTCTGAAAAGAAATTGTAATGAAGACCATCACCACTAGTATTTCCTCCTTGAGGTTAAAAATTCTAAAGCAAGTCCATTTTCAAGATTTCATCAATGCATGTATCAGTATTGTTAATGGAGGTACCAAACCACGATATTATCAATTTATGAAATTTACAAACTAAAGCAACAAGGAAGCAACTGCATTTTTTTCTCTAGCTTTATAATTGTATTAGCAATGTTAATGGAGGTACCCAGGAGGTTACCCCCCAAATTGTCACTTGAAGATATAGAAAGGGCTCCAAAGATACACACATACAAATGGGTGAATGGGTGATATAGGCAAGTTTATTTAAGAAAAGGGAAACCAAAGATCAGAAATAAAAAGAGATAGAAAGTTTGGCCAAGTCCAAAGGTGAGGCATAAAAGCTTTATGAACTGGGTAGCATAGGTGGCATGCTTTTATAACATCTCTTATAATTATTGAGCATCCTGGCCATTAATTATGATTGGGCAGAGTCATGGAAAGGTGAATTTCCTTTTGTGTGACTTTGCCCAAGAAGAGGTAGACCACATGTTGGGGCCATGAGGAGATTTGGTGAAATTTCCTTTGTATAATGTTAATAATATACATCACCTCTTCAGATTATAAATGGGAAATTCCTGGTGCCTTCTAGTCTGAGTGGTTTTGAAGTTTTTACATCTTAATGGATAACCCATCAGTATTCATAGCCTTCCAAGAGGATCTCAGCCTTGCTGGCTCTGCTCCCCAAAGGTAGTCTAACTATCTACCTTTGGCATCCAGACTAAATAGGGTGGGTACCTTTCAGTTTTAATAAGAATAGCCTTTCTTCTCTTCTCCTTCTATGCACACTAATTCTATAAACGATGTCACACTAACAGCATACTTGCTTTGCATTTTGACTGCTGGTTGCCGGTGACTCTCACCTCAAGAGACCTATTGGGCCCATTGAGAACCACCTATCTAACCCTTTTGGGGAGACTGACCCCATATTTTATAAGGTTCCATGGTAATAGATGAGTCAAGTAAAGGGATGTATTTAAATGAAGTACAAAGTAATGGATTAAGCTTATGTATTTGGGTTTCTGTAAAGAGAAACAGAGAAACATGAGGGTAAATGGAGGAGACTGTGATGATTCCCAGTGATGATGCTGTCATCTCCCACAGATCTTATGATCAGAGATGGGGGTAGCAAGGGTCTATACACCAATGAATTGTTGAGTCAATTCCACTAAATATCTGGTATTAGGCCTTTAGGCGAGGTTGTGCAGCCAGGCAGAACATCCTAAAGACTGTCAACAGTCAACTGGCCAAACTCTCTCTCACTGGTTCTTTGGTACAGAAAAGGAAAAGGCTTTTGATGTAGAAATAAAATAATTTGTTATGCCTGAGAGATTAGGATGAGAGGGAGAATTAGTTGAATTGAAGGCAAGGGAGAAGGCCCACTTACTGCCATGGTGAAAGTGGAGCTGTGTTTTAAAAGTTGCCTGGGTGTGGAAAGGCCTGCCGATTCTGTGCCTGGAGGCTGTGTCACTCCAGGACAAGTTGGACTAAGTTGTGCCACCATGAGAACAGTGAAGTGCAGTCTGCCATTGCCAAGGTGAGAAGTACACCTTCCTCCTGCCTCATATAGCAGCAACCATGAAAAAGAGAATGAACACAGTACAAGCCTTCCAATTACAGGTTCCCCAAATCACTACTCAGCTCTGCTCCTTTTCCAGCAGCCCCCTCAGTTAGGATATCAAGGCTAGCATCCAGATAGACACATAGTCGATATCTTTTCTTACAGCTTGGTTGGTGCCAGAGATCAGGGCAGAGTTTAACCCCTTGTCTTCCCAGGGTAACTCAAAAACTTTGTTGTTGAGCTAGTCAAAGGAACCAAAGGAAGTAAATAGGAGATGCCTTGAAAAATCCCCCTACCAGCACCATTTACAATAGCCAGGATATGGAAACAACTCAAGTGCACCCAAACAGAAGAATAGATTAGAAAGTTGTGGTATTTTTGCACAATGGAATACTATTCAGCAATCAAAAGGCAAACTCTTATCATTTGTGGCAACATGGATGGAACGAGAAGAAATCATGCTAACAGAAATAAACAAGAAAGAAAAATATACTGAGTGGTCTCATTTATATGTGAGATACAGGGAAAATGAACAAAAGGACAACAAACTGACAACAGAGCTAAAGCAAAGAGCAAGGAAGGGGGAGGAAGGGTGGGTAAAATCAGGGGAAAGATGAACAAAAGAGATCAGGATGATGGTTCACACTTGGCATGGTACTGGGAGAACTTTGTGAAAATATATATATATATCCTGAAATATATATATATATATATATATATATAAATAAATAAATTTGTATTAAAAAAAGAAAATCCCCCCTGCAGGTATTATCGATCATCCTTTTGGCTTCCCAAAATGAGTGATTAATGATACTGGCACAATCAAACCTGCAGATTAGAGGGCAAGTGTTGGGAGTTGCACTGTGGCATATTGTGATACAGTAATTACTTACCTAATAATTCTGATGGGGGAAGGCAACAATATGTTGCCTTTGGGGAAAAGGGAAGTTCCAGGTTCCCTGCCCTACCTAATGGAGGGCAGAGCTTGGTAGGGAAGAGAAGTTAGAGAAGATGAAAGGAAGGAAGGTGGAAGGAAGGAAGGAAGGAAGGAAGGAAGGAAGGAAGGAAGGAAGGAAGGAAGGAAAGTGGAAGGCAGGAAGGAAGGAAAGTGGAAGGAAGGAAGGAAGGAAGGAAGGAAGGAAGGAAGGAAGGAAGGAAGGAAGGAAGGAAGGAGATCAAGAAAACCTGGAGGAGGCACATGGAGCAGAGAGACATGTGAAGAAGCTGCATTTGCTTTTTGACCTTGAACTTGTACCAGGAACTTGGGGGACATGGAAGGATACACATAAAAAAGACAGAGATAGGGAGGAGAGACCAGTGGGGAGCTGACAATGTCAACATTTATCTTGACTTGTGGTTTGATTTTGCTCTTTTTCTTCCAGACTTGCCTAGTTCCTTCTGTTCCTTTTCACTGGCTCCCCATGAGAAGGTGCCTTAGGCTTGTGGCAAGTTTTCAAGTCTCAGTGGTTCTACTTTGGGCCAATCCTGTTTGCCTGAGTATTAGCTATGAGGGAATGCATACATTAAGGTGTTTAATTGGAAACTATTTAATTATATTCCTTTTCTTCTCTTTGTATTGCACACTAATTGTATCAAAGTTATTTTCTATTAAAGGTCTTACACACTGGAGTATGTTTTAATTTGATGCTGTGAATAGCAGAACCCATTTAGAATGGGCAAGTTTGGGGGTCCTGGCTGCCCCTCTCCCTGCCCTATACTTGGAATGTTATTTATCAATTCTAGTTCATTCAGATATAAATTGTCTTTAGGGGATGAAATATATGATATGCCACAGAGGCTTACTGGAATGTGACACAGCATACATTGTGTAAGATAGCTCTCAAACTTGTGAATGAATTGGTTATGGAAGTATTGGAATACTACAACAAAAACAAGTAAACCAAACTAAAATCAAGGTTCTAATATCAGAGCTTCAATGTAGAAACAAAATTATCATTAGTATTTTCTTAAGGAAATTATAGTATCTATAATATTAGTGTCAGTTAAGAGTCCCAAGTCTGTGGATGATACTAAATGATCTTGGCAAGCATAAGTATTATAAACAATGTTGGCATTTTGAACCAAACAGTAATATTTCTTGGTAAAAATGCAGTAGTAAGAAAACAGTACAATGTCAATGAAGGTTCAAGTCAAGGTTTTTCTTTATTTTAATTTAGTATTTTTTAAAGCAGAACTTTTGTCTTTGAAATATTTACATAAAATATAGATATAATGTATTTTATGATTATATAATAGTAAAAGAGCAATTATGAAGAATAGGAGTTGCTTGTTCCACAGAGCACAAGCTTAAGCAAGCTGCAATACACAATATTAAACAAATCCCAGATGTACAAGGATATAAATTTGACCATTTTTGATGTATACGCTTAGAGATAGTGAGAGAAAGCTGTAATGATACTTAATACTCTGGTATGTTGTCATACCCATGACCATATGTGTCAGCATAAAACCATTGATCTACCATCCAAACAATTTCCTAAATGCCCCCTTAACATCCTTGTTTCTCAGACTATAAATAAATGGGTTCATCATGGATGTTATAACTGAGTAGAACACAGAGATCACCTTATCCCCCTTATTCATTACCTTGGAGTTTGGCCTCATGTAGGCAAATATTGCTGAGCCATAGAAGAGGACAACAACAATGAGGTGGGAGCCACAGGTAGAGAATACCTTGAGTCTCCCTTCCCCTGACTGCATCCGGATCACGGTGGAGATAATATTCCAATAGGAGACCAGGATCAGGGAGACAGGCGCTAAGAGGATGATCACCCCCATTGCAAATATGGCCATCTCGGTATTGTAGGTGTCTGCAGATGCCAGTTTCAGGAGGGCAGGAGGTTCACAGAAAAAGTGGTTAATGATATCCTTGCCCCGGTAGGGGAGACAAAATGTGAATGTTGTGTCCACCAAAGACACAAGTGCTCCACTGAACCAGGACCCTATAGCCAGCTGAACACACACCCAGTGAGTCATGATGGTGGAGTAGTGCAGGGGCTTGCAGACAGCCACGTAGCGGTCATAGGACATCACTGCCAGCAGTGCACACTCTGTACACCCAACAAGAAGGAAAACAACTATCTGTGTTGCACATCCAGCAAAGGAAATGGTTTTCCTCTTTACCAGGAAGTGGACCAGCATTTGGGGTACTATGGTAGTAGAAAAACAGAGATCAGCAAAGGACAAGTTTCTAAGGAAAAAGTACATTGGTGTGTGCAGTTTGGAGTCTATGTGGATAAGTACGATGATGAGCAGGTTTCCCAGCACAGTCAGCAGGTAGACAATTAGGAAAAAGAAGAAGAGCAGGACTTGTGTCTGTGGATCCTGTGAAAGGCCCAGGAAGACAAATTCAGTCACATAGGTTTGGTTGTCTTCTCCCATGAATATGAATGTCTTCTCCTATTCATCATTGGTCAGCACAAGGAAAAAAACACATAATAGTCTGTTGTGTTTTTTTTTTTAATCTGAGAACATATTTTATTAAAACATATCCAAACTGGACTGTTATTTCTACCTCTTAACAGCTTTCATGTATCAAAAAATCGGATTTGGTTTTGTTTTTTCTCAATAATTCTGACAATTCAGAGATGTTTCCAGTTTCTCTCTCCTTGTGTCTTTTAGTAGCAATAGAAAGAAAGACAAAAAAAATTGAGCTGACTTCTATAGGCCTTCCTCACTGTATCCATATCCTTTAATACCTTCTTTTTCACTTAAAGCCTGCTTCAGGAGCAGGCTCAGCCTCTGCCTAATTCTCTCTGCCTGGTGTCCACATCACTTCTTGAAGATAAACCCATGTGCCTACTCCATTTTCAGAGTTCAGAACTGACCCACCCGCTGTGCAGAGCAACCTCCAAGTAGCAAAATAAAAATATGGAATATTTTTAAACATTTTTAAACAAATGACAAAAAATAATGGACCAGCATTTGGAATTAAAGGAACTTATCAATAATGTAATAGGATTACTGTAATACATAACTACTTATCTCTAAAAGATCAAATAGAGTAATTTAAAACTATGCACTGATAAGAAATGGTGTTTGTTACATGATGCATAATTAAATCTGCTGCATTATAAAACAAACAGCCAATTAGAATATTTTGTTGAGTTATTCACTATGGCTAAACGAAACAAAATGCATATTGAAAAGTCATTCAAGGTATATTTGAAGAAAACTATGAAGCAAAGTATCTGATAACATATACAATAACATAAACATAGACCGGTTTTATGAATAGAACAACATTGGCTTAATAAAGATGTTCATTTCATATGAACCAATCCATTAGTTCACCAAAACCCCAGTGAAATCAACAAAGGATCTTTATAAGGGAGCTTAATAAGCATACTAAATTTAGAAAAGTGGGGGAAAAATCTCACATTCACAAAATAAAGCTAGAGGATAAAGAGCTTAGAAACATAACTATAATGTACATAGAAGAAAAAAATCAATATACTTAGTATAGACTGTGCAATGATGTTAATAATAAACTCTGAAAATAATAAAAGGAAAGATTTACATTTGAATTGACATCAATAAAGTACAATCTCAAAACAATTAAACTCAGGCAAATAAAAAGTAAAAGCTTATTCTTAAGTAATGACATGATTGTTAAAAATGTGTAATACTCAATGGTAATGAGGTTCCATTGTTTTGAAAGGTATGTTATTAAAAACTGATGGAGTGAACTAGTCAATATGTAGACAACTCATTAAAGTAAACAATATTCTTGAAAAAAGTAAATTCAATCTTACTTTGTCATAAATACAAAAATATTTTTTTCAAAACTATTAAACATAAAATGAATGTTTTAAAATGTTTATTACAATAGTACAAGTAAAAAGTTTTCAAAAGGATAGATGTTCTGAGATGTTCAACATATGAAAAATAGATACTGTGCAGCCTCTGAAAAAATAAAATATTTTAGACACCAAAAATGTTTATAAAGTATTGAAAATAGGAAACTGAATTATAAATATATTTTACACTATATTTTGCATTTAAAATGTTCTTTCCAATGTATACTTTTTCTGTGATAGTTCATAATTGATTTTTTATCTTAATGCGATTTGTATAGTTCATAAATGTTTTAAATAAAAATATATTAGTTTGTAATAGAAAAGTGAAGAATACTCTTTCACAAGACCCTTTGTAGTTTCACATGTGCTTACTTTTGCATCCTCACCTACCTCTTCCCACCTTCTGACTTTATATTCTTTTTATTCTAATAAATTATAAAACCTTTCTCTAAAATTATGGTTCATTGAGACCTCCTTTTAGACATTACCTCATTTAATCTTTAAAATGATCATTATCTGTGCTAATATTATCTTTCCATTTCATGTAAACAATAAAACTGAGTCTAAATGCAATAAAATTCCCATTGTTCAAGAGCTGGGTTTGTAACCCACATCCCTGGTTCAATGCTCTTCACCAAGGCATATACTGCTTCTTTTTCAAAATCTAATACTATCAAAATAACAATATGGTAGAGCTGAGCAGGCATGGAACCAAACAGATTCCCTGTGAACATGTGCTCAATGGCAAGGAAAATAAAAACACTGTAAACAGATGGAACAGCCTCCAACTTCAAAGTTTCTGTGGTTAAAGTGTTGTAAGATACCCCCTAGACACAGGCCCCACTCTCAGCTCTAATTAAAAATGAGCCTAATAACCAGCCAGGATTGTCCCTCCCTGGCACTACATCAGGGAACAGAACAGTGCCAACCTTCAGGGAGGAGGGGGTTTTATATTCAAGCAAGCTTACGGAAAGCAAAGATGTGAGTCATACAGCATTATCTGCTGGTTTTTGCACCCATCTCCTGAGTCTAACAAACACTTGAACAATGACCTTGGGAACTTTACTTCCAGGCAAGAATTTAACCCTTCATGTCACTATGATCCAGTACACCTGCCGAGAAACAAGAGTTTATATAGGAAACTCATTAACTCAACGACGTATGAATAACCTGATTAAAAAGAAGACTTTCTGAATAGAAACTTCTCCAGAGAAGACAGAGCCGCCCAAGAGGCTCACAAAGAAATTCATCAACACCTATTATTAGAGAAATATGAGTCAAAAGCACAATATGAATTCATATCTGTGAGAATGACAGTTATCACAAAGGCAAGAAATAACAGTGTTAGTAAGGAGGGGGATAAAAGGGACCCTCTGTACATTTGTAGCAACATAAACTAATCTTAGCTTGGGAAAAAAGTATGAAGCATCTTAAAAAAACTTAAGATTTTCTTATTTTTGTCACTTACTTCAATAATACAAAACATTAATTTGAAAATATATGTCTACCCTTATTTCTATTGTAACATTATTTTCAATATCCAAGATTTAACAACAACTTAAAAATACACGGACAGATAAATAGACATGAAAATATGGTATCTACACACAATGGGCAGCATTCAGCTATGTAAAAAAGATGTGATCTTGGCATGAATGGATCATGAGGTAATTATGCTAAATGAAATGAATCATATGAATCAAAATAAATACCATATAATTTCATTTAAATGTGGACGGTAAAGAAACAAAGCAAAGGAACAATCAAAACAAAACAAAAGCAACCTCTTAAATTCTGACAACAAAACGGAGACTATGAGAGGAAAAGAAGGAGCAGGATGGTTAAACAGGTAATGGCGGTTTTTGCATGGAGTTGAATGGAAACTAGATTTTTAGAGGCGATCATGATATAGTGTTTAGATATGTCTGGAGTATCAAGCATACACACCTGAAATTTAAGCAATGTTATAAACCAATGTTACTTCAATTCAAAAAAATGCAAAGGAAAAGTTAAAAGCACACAGAAAACAAAAACCAGTTCTTAGACTATATCAACAAAATAGTGGTTACCAGAGTGAAAGGCAGAAATGAGGAAGGAAATGTAGGTAAAAGAGGTCAATAGTGCAATTGGAAACTTTATTTCTGAGGAAACTAGATTTTTGATTGTGATCTTTAGTAGGACATAAAGGCCAAATTATAATGTGTACATCTGAAGCATACATAATTGTATAAACCAGTATCATTTCAATAAAAATGCAAATAATCAAAATAATGATTCATGATAAATGAATAACTACCCTTACATCAAATTGTTCTTACAAAAAAACTTGTGATCCATTACATGGCAATCACATTGTCTAAATCCCATTTCCCAGTGGCTATTTCTGATTTCTCCTGGTTGTCTATATCCCACATGGGAAAACAAATGCACAAAAGATATAAATGATACCATTACAAGACTGAGAACACTCATCTCAGATTCTTGATATTGTTGCCATTCTTTCCAGTTTTTTTTGACTATTGTGCCTTATACCAACATATAAATCATGAATTTCCACCTCTTATCTAGTTTTTGATGCTAGGCTTCAATAAAATTAATAACTATATAATTATTATTATTTGCAGTTCTTCATAATTCACATTCATTAACAGGAACATCTTAGTCTCTGAAGTAGAACAGGAATTTAGCACAGACACTGCAGCTTTCTCCACCCATCTAGTAACAGTAAAACCTCTGTACACTTTCCAGAGTAAATGTATTATACCCTTTATATCATTTACCCTCTGGTGCTATTATTGTAAAACTTCCTTCATCTTAGTTGGCAAAGAGAAATGTTAAGGCCCAGTGGTCTTCCTAAACAAAACCACCCAAAATTCATTCAGGACCCTATTTTGGAGTCCCTGATTTATTATATATAAATCAACAACCTCAACACACAAAGCACAAATCTCTCTGGAATATGCCTGTACCCTGTTTCTTAAGTGTGCACTATCTCTTCAAACAAAAACTTTGTTTCTAATTCACCTGCTCTGACTCTTGCTTGCATTCTTTATGGACCAAGGCAAGGACTTTCAGGGCCTCATGGCAGCCCAGTCCCATTACCTGTAACATTAATCATTTACTAATTGCCCAGTCAACTTTAATGCTATCAGAATTTTAAGATTTTCATAAAGTGTACCAGGTAGGACTAACTCCCTTCTTCACATTATACCAAGGAGATGTGCACACACACACATCCACTCATGTAGTTGCAACATTGCCTTCTAAATTGTTTGTCTCCCTGGATTGGGCAGCTTCTTCTAGGAAGTAAAACTACAGCACTAGTCTCTATCATCTGCACATCAAAATCGCCTGACACATAGTAGCAGTTTAAAATTGAGTTTGATGCAATAATACATGGACTTGGGCCAACATTCCACAACACATATTAGCATGCCAGCATGTCCAGCATCTCATGAAAAATATGTGATAATATAGGGCTGAGCTGACTGCTGAACTGTTGGACCTGGGACTGGGGAGGTTCAGGCTTAGACACTAATAGGATGTTTCACTGGGCAGAGTGACTGCACCAATACTCAAATGAAGAAATTCAATATGACAAGGTGTCAAGTTACCAGGATCTGTGGGTCCCCAAACAGAAGACATACTCACTCAGCCTCTTGGTATCCTCCAGGCACGTCTGATCACAAGACACTGTATGTGAACTCTTCTGGGTGGTCAGTTTTCCTCTTGGCCCTGCCTACTCCTGGTGTCTGAACTGAAATGGCTAAAAGGAATGAGGAAAGAGTTGCTGAAGGGAGAGCACTGAGTCTGCAAGGGGCAGAGGAGACTCCATAGATTAAATTTTGGTGCAAAAGGAGAGGCACAGGGTATCCATAGTCCTTTAGGCACCCATGGGAGATTGCACACAATCTCTGATGTCCAGTCAGTGGTCCTCACAGGATTTGCTGAAAAGGATCTATGAAACTATTTCTCAAGAGAAATAGACCAAGAAAAAAAAAAAGAGTTGGCATTTTCTCAACAGGTCAGATGGAAAAGAGACAGTGGAAGGCACAAGAGAGCCAAAGGAGCAGAATGAAGATTTTAGAAGGAATGAAAGAATTAATTCCCCTTTCTCATTATACTCTCTCTCACCTGGAAGACCAATATGAGACAAGCACAGGACAGTGGAATTAGTGATGAAGTGTTAAATTAATGAAAGGCAGTGTGACTTTTGTGATCTGCTAGTCTATATTCTTAGAGGCAATCTCATTTACAATTTACAAAATATTATAAAAAGTGGGAACATCATCTGGATTATGAGTCTTAGTCTATCCCCAGCCAAAGAACATCATTCTATTAAAATCCCAAATCACCAATGAACTGGTCTGGAGGATTTTCCTATAAGGAAAGCTTTAAACCTCAAGTTCTAAGAGTTATTGTAAACAAGCCATTCCCTGGAGCAATCAGTGGTGTAAATGTGGAGTTTTTTTCCCCTTTCTTTCTTTCTTCAATGTGAAGCCCTAGGGATTTTTTTTTTTTTTACTATAATCACAAAGTAAACTAGCTGCATCTCATCTTCTGATGCCAGGGATTACACTATTATTTCTTAAAAGAGTCTAAGGACCTCTGGGGTCATAGAGTTTTAAGTCAGAATCCTTCAAGTAGATGTTTCAATGATTCTGGAAACAAAAATCAGCTGATTTAGATTTTTTTCTTCATAACTTGAATGATGCCCCATCCCTTACAGAATAACTACCAGGTGATTTCAAAACACTTTTTCAGCATCTGTGATCAAAATGTGTTGTTTATGATTTAAAATTAAACTGTAGATACTTCTATAGTTTGTCATAACTGTTGAAGATTTTATTGCAGCAATTAAAACACAGAAAATTAAATCAGCACAAAGCCATAAAATCAAACGTGACAGACAATTCTTAATTTTGCCACCAAAATAATTTTTTGAGTTTTTCCATCCTCCAAATAGAGCAGTATCAGTTCAGCTTACAGAGATATCTATTCTACTTCTTACTTAAAGAAATCATCTCATTCTTGGTTGACTTTTTTTTGTTGATATGTCCTTTGATGTAAATGGTTGTAGCTATTAGTATTGAGTCACTTACTACTATTGTGTCACAATCAGTATTTTTGTGGTTTGCCAGTTGCTTGACATATTTTGATACTTCCTTTTTTATTATTAATTAAAAAACACATTAATGATGCTTGTGTCTTCTTGATATATTTGTCCTTTAATATATATTGTCAGTGTAGAGTGATTATAATATTTATAATTATATATCCTGTAATTAATATAATATATATTTGGCTCAATGTTCAAAGCCAGTCAGAAACACTGTTCAAAGTTATGCATTGATATACAGCCAGAACAAGCAAGAAATAACATGATTTGATCCAGACTAGTGTGGAAAGATATTAGAAAGTTTCAGTTAACGTAGTAGTCATGGCAAATGACTGACACCCTTGTGAAAGAAAAGAACTAGTCCTAGAGCTGCCTATTAGGATGGAAATGCTGTGATAGAAGGTCTATGGGAAACATAGTTCACCTGGCAGGGTCTGTTAAAAAGGGGGCAAGTCAAAGATGACAAGTATATAGGGGTTTGGTTTCCCTTAAAAAAACTGAGCAGCTAATGTCAGTACAGAAATATGAGGACTTGATTTCAGGGTGCGGGGTGTCTGCAAGGCCACCATGCATGAATTTCCATCAGATTTGATTTGACATTTAGTCCTGCCTCAGTGGGGAAAGATCCATGAATGTCAAAGGAATGGAAAAGAAGACCTGGCATACATGAGGAACTGGCAAACTTAAACAAGAAATAGCTTTCTTTTCATAGAGCATGAACAAAACATATGATATCATTTCTTAAAAGTCTCAAATGATAATAGTCCAAATTATTGCTAATTTGACTATATATTGACTTTATTGCTAAATAAAGAAAAAGTCATTTCTTTTGAAACTGTGATTTAAAACACATTAATGGTTACTGAATATACTTGTACAAAAATTTGAATAGAACTGTATGAAAACAGAAATAAAAATTACTATCTCTTATAACCATCTAACATCTGTTTCAACTTAAATTGATGATCAGTAAGTCAGAGAAACCAGTGTTACCTTACTTACCTTACTTACAGGGACACCAGGATAAGAACAGGATGATAGCATAGGGGAACAAACTATCACACTAAGGATAAGAAAGGCTTTCTTAGTTAAAGAAATATCACTTTACTCTCTTCTACCTCTTTTCCCTTTCTGTCTATTACCTCAACATCCCTATTACAATTTTAACTGGTTATTTCTTTCATCTTGTGTTTTCAGGTTAAAAGTCCACTCTCAGGAATGCATTGTATGCTTCTAAAAGTCTACTTCTACATGGTTTCACTATATTCCATAATATTTTCATCAAAGTCACTGCCTGCTGACCAAATTAAGTACTTCAATTGTATTTTGTCAATAAAATTAATTATCATATAACTCTGGTTCTTTGGGAAAATCTTCATTTGGAGACCTCCCTTTCACCACCTTGACAACCTTTGTTACCTTTTCATTTCTTCTCTGATTCTCGCTCAATTGATTGACTTCTCATCAACCTTGAAGTGATGCAAGGTTCTGTCTTGAATTCTTTACCAGTGTCTTTCTCCATCATCACATCTCACCCAGGAATGCACTGAGAATTACCAATAGAATATTTTGCAAACGTATGTACTGTGTCCATGTTTGCTACCTTCATGGTGTACAGGAGGATTAGGCACCTGTATTTTAATATAATTCCTTCAAGATTGAAAGGCATGCACTTCAGCAAATTTTTTCCAGTGTGCATGAGAATAACATAGAGCTCGATACAAATGGGGATTCCTGAGATAGGCTGACCTACACCTTCTTAAACATAAATATTTTTAACTAAACCTAGCAACCATTTCAACTCATAATATACAAAATTGTAGTCTATACTATATATAAATGTATTACCAGAGCATAGACACTGTCCCAGCCCTCTTTCTAAGTTTTATTCTCCTTTTTCATGAGTGTCCTGCTAAGTCCTATTGTAGCATTTTCAAAATTATATGATGAGCTTCAGCTTTTAATTAAAAGCCTTTTCAGTCTAGATTCTTAATTACAACATCTTATCTATTATATCAATGCTATATACACACATATAAAATTTTCCTATTCCTTATATGTTTTTTATTTAAGTTCAAAAATTGTTCAATTTATTTTTAAGGCCATGTTAGAAATACAGCAGTAATAGTTTTATTTACATTTCTTGATTCTGCAATCTGTACTTGGAATAGATAATAATCACTGAGAAATATGTGAATATGACCACAATGAAAGAATTTATTCTTATTTCCAAAACTTATTTTTATGAATGTAATAGCTCATTTTCTCTTTGGTTGTTTGGTTTCTACCATATGGCAGTATACATACTCAGTTCAAATATCTGATTATTTTTATGGTTTGGAAAGCAGGTTTTCTTTATAACCTATCATTTTCATTCTGTCTTCTTCATTTCCTCCCTCTTACTTCCTTTATTACCTTCCATTATTTCTTCCTTCCTTCTTCCCTCCCTCCCTATTCCCCTGACTTTCTCTTCCTTCATCCCCCTTTTTTCTTTCATCCTACCACCTTTCCTCTCTCCCTCTTTCTCTTCCTTCTTCTCTCTTTTCCCCTCTTCCTCCCTCCTTTCCTTTCTCCATCCCTTCTTTGCTTTCTTCTTTATCCCTTCCTTATTCTATTTCTCTCTTCCTTCTTTTCTCCCTTCTTTTCTATCTCTGTCCTGCCCTCACTCCCACCCTCCCTTTCTCCCTCCCTTCCTCCTTTCTGTTTCAATTTTCTAGTCTAAATTACCTTCAGATACACATCAAGGTGCAAATTGATGAATTACCCAAGAGAAGTACAGGAAAATAGAAGAAGAAAAAAGTGTATTAATATGATGAAATGAAGTAAAACATACAAGAAAATCACTTTGTTCCACATCTTTAAAAAAGCTCAAAATCAGAGAAAAGATTATTGTGCCAGCATTTTTCTGAGAGCCCCTTTGACATCCTTGTTCCTTAGACTATAAATGATGGGGTTTAGCATGGGTGTCACTGCTGAGTAGAACACAGAGACCACTTTATCCTTTTCATTTATTACCTTGGAGTTTGGCCTCATATACGCAAATATGCCTGACCCATAAAAGAGAACAACAACAATGAGGTGGGAGCCACAGGTAGAGAACACCTTGAGCCTCCCTTCCCCTGACTGCATCCGGATCACATTGGAGATGATTTTCCAGTAGGAAACCAGGATTAGGGAGACAGGAGATAAGAGCATGACCACTCCCAGTGCAAAGATGACCATCTCAGTGCTGTATGTGTCAACAGATGCCAGCTTCAGAAGAGCAGGAGGTTCACAGAAGAAGTGGTTAATGATATTGTTGCCTTGGTAGGGGAGACACAATGTGAATGTGGTGTCCACCAGAGATGCAAGTACTCCACTGACCCAGGACCCTACAGTCAGTTGGACACACACCCAGTGAGTCATGATGGTAGAGTAGTGCAGGGGCTTGCAGACAGCCACGTAGCGGTCATAGGACATCACTGCCAGCAGCGCACATTCCGTGGCACCAAGCAGAAGTAAAACAAATATCTGTGTTGCACATCCAGTGAAGGAAATGGATTTTTTCTTTACCAGGAAATGGACCAGCACCTGGGGGACTGTGGTGGTGGAAAAGCAGAGATCAGCAAAGGACAAGTTTCTAAGGAAAAAGTACATGGGTGTGTGCAGTTTGGAGTCTATGTGGATGAGCACGATGATGAGCAGGTTTCCCAGCACAGTCAGCAGGTAGACGATTAGAAAAAAAAAGAAGAGCAGGATTTGTGTGTGTGGATCCTGTGAAAGGCCCAGGAAGACAAATTCAGTCACATAGGTTTGGTTGGCTTCTCCCATGAAAGTCTATGACTATGACTATTCCTCACAGGTCAGCATAAGGAAAGAAATAATAATTCTCACTTACTTTTATAAAATGTGATTGACTTAGATATTTTAAGAACCAGCATCCACTAGATTTTTATCTATTAACATCATACATGTCAGAAAGCAGTGTTCTCTTTGTAATTTGCTCTTCCAATTGAAGATCAATTGATTTGATAAAATAGAATCATCTGAGACAAAAATCATGGACCTCAAGCTAAGAATGTTGAGTGAACCTAAGTTCAAAAATGAAGAACAGATATTGCATCATTCACTTATCTTGAAACATAAACACTCTAAACGGATTCATACACACACACACAAAAAAAAATAATGGGGATGTATCTTGAACTCAGCAGAAAGAAATATAATGGGTCCTAGGGAGAAATGGGAGAAGAGAAGAGGGAGTGGGCAGTGAGGCCAGTGGGGATAGGGCACAGGTGGTTTGGTGAAGGTGAAAAATTATAAATTGTGTCACAGGCATATGGAACATAGAGAAACTGAGAACAGAAAAGACTGGGTAATCTTATATAAATCTCCCATTATAGGAAAGTGTATATTTATTAATACATCAAGCTATAACAATAGACTAAGTATCTTAAAAAATAAGTTTGTTTACATCATTTAATATAGAGACTATTTCCCATGTAATTAAGGATGTGTGTCTGTGCATTACACACAGTCACATGCATGCATATATACATAATCTCAACACTTAATTAAGGAATTAATCCTTGATCATGAGATGGAAGGCTTTTTTGCATGACAACAAAAGTACAAATAAGATATAAAGCATTGGTTTATTTTGCTGCAAAAAATATTTTTTATGATCTCATATATTTATTTATCTTTAGCTACTTAGTTTTATTTTATTTTACATTGTTATCTACCCCAGGTTTTTCCCACCACCTTATTGTCCATGAACCATCATCTTAATCTTTAAAATGAAATTTATATAACATCACTAGATAGCCAAAAAACAAAATTTATAAACACAAAGCATGTCTTCTTATACCTGTTAGGACACTGTAAAAGAGCGAAAATAAATAATAAATGAATAAAAGATCATGGACAGGATGAGATAAAGGGAATCCTATTGGTTGGTAGGAATACAAATGGTATAGGCATCAAGGAAAAGTATGACAGTTTCCCCCCAAAATGAAATCTGTAACTACCATAGGATTCAGCAAGCTAACATCTAAGTATATACTCAAAAGAAATGAAACAACCCCTGTGTTCATGGATGTATAGGGGGGTTTGGACAATGTTAAAGTATTCTGAGTCTTACATGTTTCTTTTATAATTAATAAAATAATTAAAAATCACTTTGTTAAAAATAAATTAGTCTGCACTGCACTGATTGTCTTGCATTAGCTTAGTATTTTAGTTGAGAAGGCTGGGGATGGTGGTAAGGACCCACGAGTAAAAAGTTTAAACTGTGTTTTAAAGTTTTTCTTTTCTGCAGTTTTTAGAGCTAAAAGCAGAGAGCAGTTAGCTAGCTTTTGCATATCAATAGTAAAGGTAATCAGTAAAAATGCTAATAAAGAGTGTGTAGCCTGCTTTGTAGAGAGTAGCAGGCAAATGAAAAAGTATCCAGTTAAGGTTAAAGGTAATTGCAGTTAAGTACTGTTTGTAGCCTGCTTTAGAGAGAGAAGCAGGTGGATAAAGGTAAACAGTTAAGTCAAGTCAAAAAGTCTCTTTTGACCCACTTTCAGATGGATGCATGGGTACAGAAGATGTGACATATATACAAAAAGAGGTTGATATTCTCAGTGTGTTATTAGCATTCATTGTTGTATTTGAGTTAGTCAGGCTTTTTCCTCCATAAGTCTGTATTGCCAGCACCTGTGATATTGCACCCTTCCAAAGATTGTATGTAAGTCTGGATCTAGTCGGTGCATACATGTGCGTATGGACACACCTGGGAATGGAAGGAAAGTTTAACAGGGTGGTGTCACCCCAGGGTGAGAGAGCATTGTGGGAGAATGAACGAGAGGAGAGAGAGAGAGAGAGAGAGAGAGAGAGAGAGAGAGAGAGAGAGAGAGAGAGAGAATGTGTAAAGCGAGAGAAACCAGAGTCAGAAAAAGAGTGTGAAGATTCCTGGGGGAACTAGGGGGCTCACCTACTTTTCACCACCCCCGCCCCCGCAGCCATGGCTGTGGCCTTCCCTGCCTGGTAGGTTTGTGTAACATCCAGAACCGATAAAAAAAAATACCTATGCAGATTGGTGAGTCTTTGTTTACAGAGCAATTGTGTACACCTGCACACACAGAGAGACACAGAAATACATTAACCTCTAAAAGAGAAGATGCAGGATCAATGACTTCTGGAGTTCCAAGGAATAATAGGATGACTTTAGTTCTTGACAATATTATACAATTAAAATATGCTAGGAAAGTAGGGAGTAATCGTTTTATTCAAAAATTACAGAGATAATTATATGTGGTAATGGATATTGATTAGCTGAAATGGTAGTCTTTTCACAAAGTAGCTTTATATCAAGTCATTACACTATATACTTTATAAGTATGCAATTTTATTTTATTATACCTGTTAGAAAATGAATTTCTTCATTTTCACAAAACAAAATTTGAAGATAACAATAATATGGGAAAGTAAACTTTAAACATGTGGCAGATTAAGGGTTAATATCCTTGCCATAGATTAACAGGAAAACAATTTGTAAATATTGCAGGAGAAAATACGTTTTCACCATTCATAAATAAATTGCAATCTTGGTACAATTTAACAAAGGTAACTAGAAAATAAATACATTTTTTCTCATCAGATTGACATGAATTTTACAAATTGGAGAATTTTGGATTCTTTTTACAAATTTTACAATTTTACAAATTGGAGAATTTTGGATAATTGTATTTCACCCTAATACAAATGTTTTCTTCCCCTCTGAGGTTGGTAATGGCATAAATTATCATCTCCTGATTGTTGAGAGAGCAACCTTGCTTGAAAAATTAAAGCCCCTACCTACTCAAACTGTCTAGACTGCCAGGCACATCTTGCAACATGGAAACACAAAGTCCCACACATCCTGCACATTCCTTCTCTCCTGATATAATTATGCATCACACCAGTCTGGGATGTGAAATATAATAACCTGCTGCTTACTCCCTTGGTGGCCATTTCATACAGCAAACTTCTCCTTGTAGAGACATTTCTCAATTCCAGACTATGACTTTATGGGCAAGAGCAAAAAATCTGGTTGGCTGTTATACCTGCAGGAGGACTCAGTTGAGGAGAGGGAATGGATTGACTGCACCCATATTAAAAAGAAGAAAGACAAATCCAATATGATAGGTGCCAAGACCCTAGGACCTATGGATCCCCACACAGTAGACATACTTACTCAGTGTTGTGGGTGCTCCAGGCACATCTGACCATGAAAAGATCTCCCTGATCTCCCCTGGGTGGAAGTCAGGTTTCCTCCTGGCTCTACCTACTCTCCATGTCCAGACTGAAGTGACTAAATGGAATGAGGAGAGAGACCTTGAAGGGAGAACTGAGTCAGCTAGGGTAGAGGTAGGAAGTTGAGGTTAGAAGGCTGACTGTCTTTGGGTACAAAAGAAGAGGCAGAGGTTGTCCCCTATCCTTGCAGTAACTCAAGTGACTCAATACCTCTTCAGAGGACTTGCAGAACACGGTTCATCAAGTAATTACTCAGGAGAAGGATTAAAAAGGAGAACAGATGTTTTCTCTAGAAACCAGGAAAGGAGAGAGTGGGAAGAAAAGCCCAATGAGCAGAACCAACTTTTCAGAAAGAACAGAAGGGTTAATTCCCCCCAGTCATCCCACTATCACCTGGAGTACCTGCCTGAGACCAACACAGGGGTCAAAGATGAGGGAGAAAATAATGATAAAGGAAGGTGTGATTTTTTAAATATCTAATGCTTGTTCTTAGAGGCAGTCTCCAGAGAAGCTTACCAATTATTATAAAGGTTGTGCACCCCATGGGTTAAGAGTCCTATTCTATCCCAGGGATAGCAACACCATATTATTAAAATCCCCAATTCACTAAGGAACAGATCTGAAGAAATTTCCTGGGAGGAAATGTTTAAACCTGAAGTCTTAAGAATTATGGTAAATAAGTCATTTCCTGGAGAATGAGTTCTTACAGCATTTTAAAAAATTTCTACAGTGCTTACACAAGTAAGAATGACTTGTATCAAAAAAAAAGGGGCAATAAGAAGTGCTGGCATGAATATTTAAAGGAACACTTTTACACTGCTGGTGGGAATGTAAACTGGTCCAGTAACTTTAGAAAACTGTGTGGAGGACCCTCAAACTAATGAAAATGGAATTGCCATTTGACCCAGCAATTGCTCTTCTGGGAATCTACCCAAAGGAGACCAAAACATTTATACGAAAGGACACCTGTAACTTGAATGGTTATTGCAGCACTATTTATAATTGCAAGGACATAGAAGCAACCCAAATACCCCCAAACAGACAAATGGATGAAAAAGATGTAATGTTTTAATTATAATTAAAATATTTGTCAATTAAAAATGACACATTTAAAACATTTGAGATAACATGGATGGACCTAGAAGGAATAATATTAGCAGAAATTAGTCACAAAGAAAAAGAAACTGGATGATTTCACTTATATATGGGATATAGGGTAAACAAAAGTTCAAGAGGAAAAGTCAAAATAAGCTAACAACCAAACTAAAGCACACAGCTGTGGGTGGAGAGGCAGGTGGGAGAAGTCAGGGAGGTGAGGAACATGGAGGCTCACAATGATGGTCCACACATGAAAAGGTGGTTTGAAAATCCTGGGAAATACAAAGATGTGAAATATATAGATGCGAATTATATACATATTATGTAATTATATAAAAAATAAAATGTATACACTGAAAGATGACCTGGGTTTGTGAGTGTGTGTGTGTGTGTGTGTGTGTGTGTGTTTGAACTAACCTGACTCACCTCTTTGGGTGTCAGGAATTACACTACTGTTTCTCAAGCCAATCTAAGGGTCTCTGGGATTCCATGTTTGTCAAAATGTTTAATGTTTTCAGTGATTGTGGTAATAGAAATGTGCAAACATCTGTCTCTCTCTATATCCCCATATGTTTACATATATATGTTATATATGTTATATGTTCTATATATGTAAATATATATCTATTTCATACACATATTCCATATATATTAAATGAACCTGTCCTGTCTTAGTCATCACTCCTTTGTTGAAGAACAAGCAATATTAGGTGGAACAGGAAACAGGAAACTCCAACTTTTCTGGTGTTTACTCTCTGAAACTACATATCAATATGCAAAAAATCTGATTTTCACTCATAAAAAGGGTTCAGGTGTCTTGGTTCTAGGGCTTCACTCTTGCCCATCTGCACTGCTATTCTTGCAAGATAGACAGAACCTCCATGTCATCCAGGATTTCATCTCCAACCCTGCAACCCTGGTAAAGGTCATCCTCTACCATGGGATGCAATAGAGCTCACTCTGATTGCCTTGATTATCCATGATTGTCCACCAACATTCATTCTGTTTATGGCAATCAAGTTAACCTGCTGAAAGTATGATATCAGAATGGCTTCTAGTGAACATAAAATCAAATCATTACTTTCTAGGATTAAGTTGTCATTCAAAATTTGTGACTACCAAAGACAGGCCATGAATATGAATATACAACTGTTGAAATCAAGGCAAGAACATTGTTTTGACCATCCTTGACTTGTAGCATGATTTGTGTAATTACTGACATTTCCTCAAAGGTGATGCATCACCTGCGGTTACCTGCTTTCTTCTTTGTATGAGATGAATGCTTACAAATGGCTTGTACTTATAGGATGTATGTATCATGGGGTAAATATTTAAGTGTCTGAGCTAAGTACAAAGTAATGAATATATCAAAATGGATAAAAGACTTGGTCACAATACCTGAAACCATAAAATGTATAGAAGAAAACATAGGTAAAACCCTCCATGACCTATATTGCAGAAACATCTTCCAGGACACATCTATATAAGCAAAGAAAATGAAGGAAACATAAACAGCTAGGTCTATGTGAAGCAAAAAATCTGCACGGAAAAAGAGACAATAACCAGAACAAAGAGTTAGTCAATCAAATGGGAATAACTCTTTTCCACTCAACTGACAGGCGTTTAATATCAAAGATCCATGAAGAACTTACACAAGTTAACAAAGGTGAAGCAAAAAGCCCAGTCAAAAAAATGGGGAGAACTAAAAAGGCACTTCTCAAAGAGGAAATCCAAATGGTCAATAGGCATATGAGAAAATGCTCAATATCGCAAATAGGGAAATTCAAATCAAAACCACAATGAGATATCACCTTACACCATAAGAATGGCCCATATCAGAAAACTGGGCAACAAGTGCTGGCAATGATGTGGAGAAAAAAAGAACACTCTTACACTGTTGGTGGAAATGCAAACTGTACAATCACTATGGAAAGTTGTGTGGAGGAACCTCAAACTGATGAAAATGATACTACCATTTGATCAAGCTATCACACTTCTGGCAATTTACTTGAAGGATACAAAAACACTAATCCAAAAGGACACCTGTGCTTGGATGTTTATTGCAGCACTATTTGCAATGCAGAATATGGAAACAATTCAAATGCCCTAAAGCAAATGAATCAGAAAGTTGTGGTATATTTATCCAATGGAACACTTTGATTATTTTATATTTTTTTATTAATGATTTATTTATACATATAAATATTTCACATCATTGTGATCCCTGGGAGTCCCCCACCACCTCCCCTCCCTGGCCGCTCCAGCTGCACCCCCCCCCGCCCTGAGTTGTGTACTTTCGTTTAGTTGTCCATATATTAGTGAAACCATTTGGCTTTTGTCTTTCTTTCTGACTTGTTTCTGCCAATATGATTTCTTCTAGATACATCCATGTTACCATAAAATTATCAAATTTGTTGTTTTTAATTGATGTGTAATATTCCATTGTGTATATATACCACATCTTTTTCATCCAGTCATCTCTCTTGGGGCATTTGGGTTGTTTCTATGTACTTGCAATTATAAATAGTGCTGCAGTAAATATCTGAGCACAGGTGTCCCTTTGTACACACACACTGAGTTCTCTTTTGGGTAGATCCCAGAAGAGCTATTGCTGGAATCAAATGGTCGTTCCATATTCATTAGTTTGAGTATTCTCCACACAGCTTTCCATAGTGGCTGAACCACTTTACGAATATTCCCACCAGCAGTGTAAAAGTGTTCCTTTCTCTCCACATCCACACCAGCACTTGTTTCCTGTTGTTTGGATGTGGGCCATTCTTACTGGTGTAAGGTGGTACCTCATTGTGGTTTTGATTTTCATTTCCCTAATTGCTAGTGACATTGAGCAGTTTTTCATGTGCCTGGTTGGCTATTTGTACTTCCTCTTTAGAGAAGTGTCTTTTTAGTTCTCCCCAATTTTAACTAGGTTTTTTGCTTTGTTTTTGTTAATTTGTGTGAGTTCTTTGTGTATCTTTGTTATCAGACCCTTATCACTTGTATGGAGGGCAAAAAATTTTTCCCACTCGGTTGAGATTCTTTTTTTTTGTTGTTGTTTTTGTTTTTGTTGTCTCTTTTTGCTGTGCATAAGCTTTTTAGTTTTCTATAGTCCCAGATGTTTATGTTTTCCTTCATATTTTGCCAGATATATATGTATCCAGAAATGGATTTCTGAATTGTAACACATGAGGGTTTTGCCCAGGTTTTCCTCTATGTATTTTATGGTTTCACATATTATGTCCAAGTCTTTTTTTTTCCATTTTGAGTTGTTTTTTGTACATGGTGTGAGGGAAGTATCTTGTTTCATTTTTTTGCATGTCTTGGTCAAGTTTTCCCAATACCATTTATTGAAAAGGCTGTCCTTGTTCCACTCCTATGTCAAAGATTAGTGACTGTATATGTATGGCTTTATTTCAGGGGATTCAGTTCTGTCCCAATGGTCTGATTGTCTGTTTTTGTACCAGTACCAAGCTGTTTTAATTACTATGGCTTTGCAGTATAATTTGAAGTCTGGAATAGTAATATCTCCATTCTCTCTTTTTCTGGTCAGGAGGCTTTTTCATATTTGAGGTCTTTTGTTATTCCATATGACTTTCAGTAAATTTTTTCTGTCTCTTTGAAGAATGTCATTGAGATTTGTATACAGATTGCATTGAATCTGTAGATTGCTTTTGGTAGGATGACCATTTTGAGGATGTTAATTCTTCCAATCCATGAGCAGGGAATATCTTTCCATTTCTTTAGGTCCTCTATCTCTTTAAGGAACATTTTGAAGTTTTCTTTGTATAGCTCTTTTACATGTTTTGTTAGGTTTATTCCCAGGTATTTAAGTTTTTTGGTGCAACGGTAAATGGAATGCTTTTTTAAATTTCTTCTTCTTCTGTTTTATTTTTTATAGGAAAGCTACTGTCTTCTGGGTGTTTATTTTGTAGTTGTCTACCTTACTGAACTGGTTGATTGTTTCAAGAAGCTTTTCTGTGGATTTTTTTTGAATTCTCTACCTAAAAAATTCATATCACATGCATATAATAACTTCAGTTCTTCTTTCCCTATTTGTATTCCTTTTATGTCTTTCTTTTGCCTTACTGTCCTAGGTAGAACTTCCAGTACAATGTTAAAAAGTAGTGGGGAGAGTGGGCATCCTTGCCTGGTTCCAGATCTCAGTTGAAATTATTTTACTTTTCCCCCATTTAAGATGATGTTTGCTGTAGGTTTGTCATAGATGACTTTTATTATGTTGAGGTATGTTCCTTTTATCCCATTTTTCAAAAGCATTTATCATGAATGGGTGTTGGACTTTGTCAAATGCTTTCTCTGCATCTATTGATTTGACCATATAGTTTTTGATTCTCTCCTTTTTGATACGGTGGATTGTATTAATTGATTTTTGGATGTTGAACCATACCTGTGCTCCTGGGGTAAATACCACTTGGTCATGGTGAATAATGCTTTTTCTACATTGTTAGATTCAATTTGCCAGGATTTTGTTTAAATTTTTTGTGTCTGTGTTCATTAGGGAAATTGGTCTACAGTTTGTTTTTTTTTTCTTCATGCTGTCTTTATTTGGTTTTAGTATGAGTGTGATATTTGCTTTGTAGAATATGTTTGGAAATTTTCCTTCTTTTTCAACTTTTTGAAAAAGTTTTAGTAATGAAGGCATTACTTCCTCTTTGAATGTTTGGTAGAATTCGTTTGTGAAACCGTCTGGTCCTGGGCTTTGTTTCTGGGGAGAGTTTTAATGACTGCTTCAATTTTGCTGCTTGTGATTGGTTTATTTAAGTTCTCTACTTCTTTGTTTAGTTTTGGGTAGCTGTATCTTTCCAAGAATCTGTCCATCTCATTCACATTATTGTATTTGTTTGCATATAGATATTCATAATAATCTCTGATTATTCTTTGGATTTTTGAGGTGTCTGTTGTAATTTCTCCTCTTTCATTTGTGATCCTGCTTATTTGAATGTTCTCTCTTCTTTTCTTTGTGATGTTTGCTAGGAGTTTACCTATTTTACTTATTTTTTCACAGAAACAACTTTTGGTTTTGTTGATTTTCTGGATAGTTTTTTGTTTTCTAGATTGTTAATTTCTGCTTTTATTTTTATTTCTTGTCTTCTGCTGGGCTTTTTGTTGTTGTTGTTTTGTTCCTTTTCTAACTCTTCTAGTTCATAGATTAGGTTATTTCTTTGGTTAGTTTCTTGCTTTTTGATGAGCCTGTATTGCTATGAACCTTCCTCTTAAAAATATTTTTGCTGAGTCCCAGACATTTTGGAATTATGTGTCTTCTTTGTCATTTGTTTCAAGGTAGGTTTTAATTTCTTCTTTAATTTCCTCAATTACCCAGTCTTCTTTGAGTAGTATGTTATTCAGGCTTCATGTGCTGGGCACATTTCTTGCTTTCTCTTCAGTGTTGATTCTAGTTTGATGCCTTTATGATTGGAGAAAAATGTTGGTATACTTTTAATTTTTGTATATTTGCTAGTGTTTGCCTTATGTCCTAATATGTGGTTGATATTTAAGAATGATTCATGCTGGGCATGGTGGTTCTTGCCTGTAAGCTTCAGCCTATGAAGAGGCTGGGGCCAGGGATCGTGGTTCGAGTCCTACCTGGGGACCATAGCGAGACCTAGTTCCAAAAAAATAGCTGGGTGTGGAGGTGCACACCTGTAATCCCAGCTACGTGGGAAGCTGAGGCTGGGAATTGCTTGAGTCTGGGGTACCCTGGGCAATGAGAGCTTGTGGTTCCACGGGCAAAAATAGCAAGACCTAGTCTCAAAAAAAAAAACAAAAACAAAAACAAAAAACCTAAGAATGATCCATGTGCACTTGAGAAAAAGGTATTTGAATACTTTGATTGATTCATCAATCAAAAAGATAAGTTTGATGCATTTATGCTAACATGGATGGAGTTAGAAGGAATTATATTAACAGAAATAAACCAGAAAGAAAAGGAATTACTGGTTGATCCACATACATGCTGGATATAGGGGAAACAAACAAATTAAAGGGACAGGGAAAACTTAAAATTAACAAGCTGCCAGCACAACTGCAGCATAGAGCAAGGGTGGAGTAGGGGGATAAAATCAGGAGAGGGATGGCACAAGGGATTAAGATGGTGGTTCACAGGTGACAAGGTGGGAGAATCTTGGGGTATACTATGATGTAAATCAATTAAAATAAAAGTAATGGGTATGTTTTTGTCAGGAGGAAATGAGAGTCCTAGAGGCATCTGACAGGTCTATGAGGGTGTTGGCTAGCTGCCATGACTCATTGGGAGAATTGGTAGTGATACCACACACCAGTGAAGTACTGTGTTAATTCCCTTTTATTTCTGAGTTACACATTTAGTTGAAGGTACAAAAGGCAAAAACAGTGTTTCCTTCAATGGAAGAGGCAATGTGTATACTTAACATTTGTCACAGGCTATGCTATGTCCTTAGGTGTTTCCACTATAAGAGAGGCTGATAGCAGCAATGACAGGAGCCTTTTCCTTCTACAATACAATCTCTATTTTAGGGATGGTTTCCTATAAGTCAGTCATTCTCTACTTCTTTCCAAAGGATAACTTAAAGACAATTGCCTGAAAACCTACAGAAAAGCTGAGAGTACACCTGAGCAGATACTATGGAATGTGGATTGTGGGTTTCCAGGACCTAATGGTTCTGGGCAAGTGGTTTCTCACTTAGTAAGCTCAGTCAGGAATTGCCTTTGGATAAAAGCAGAGTAAATATACCCAAATGTTTTCTGGAATATGACAGTCTTACCTTATGTCTCTGGTCACATGCCTTTTTCCCCAGTGTTGGTAGAATTAACACTGTTGGAGACTCTTCTAAAGCTAAATATAACACACACACATACACGACAATGCTCTAACATTAGAGCTACATGATAAAGATATCATTAACATCTCCCTTCTGGCAATGGAAGATCCTAACATGGGCATCATCCAAGACCTGTGCAAGACCCTAGAACACACTGGCAGGAACAAGGCCACAGAAAGTATGGAGTGGAACCAGAGTTGACATCTTGGTAAATATGGGTTAGAAAAACAAGAAGTCATGGTACTTGATCATGTTTAATATGAGAAAGTATTTTTAAGTTATTATTATCTTTATAATGGTTCTTATTAAAATATAAAGAAAGCTCCTTTGAGGCCAAATTGGAAACATCTGGATGTATGAAGTACCTATAGGACCTTTGGTGATATAGCAGTCTATACAATAGTTCTAAGGGAAAATTCTCAAAGACGCACTTCTCATAGATCATTACCTATGAGACATTCTGTTTTCTGAATACTTTCCAGAAGGTCTCCTTTACATCCTCAGGTGGTAAATGATTGTGTTCATCATAGACATTATGACTTTGTAGAAAACAGAGATCACCTTAACCTCCTTCTTCTTTTTCTACCAAATAGAATTTGTGCAATGAGAAATAAATTTTAACCTGTTAAGTCACTGACATTTGTTCTGTTGTTAGAGGGAGGTCAGTAAATGTGTCCCTGAAGTTAGAACTTCTATTTTGTAATTAAGTAGGTATTTTTTGAACATATTTATCTGGTTGTTATATATGACTATCCTTCCACACAAATATAGAGTGCATTGTTAAGAAGAAAGCAAAATGCCCACCATATTGAAAATATTTACTTTTAATCTGTACTTTATACAGAAATTTTCATGATCATTTGTTAGAGAAAGTAGTACTTACCTACCTATGGGACACCAAGACAAGAACAAGAGATTGCACATGGGAAGAAACGATTGCACTAGGGGCGGGAAAGCCTTTCTTAGTAAAAGGATAATGGTGATCTGCATCTTCTGCCTCATTCCCATTTTTCTATTTCCTCTACTCCCCTGCTTTAACTGGTTAATTCTTTCATCTTCTGCTTTCAACTTAATAAAAATAGCCCTCTCTCAGGTATGCATTGTGTGTGCCTCTAAACACCTATACTTATGCAATTCCATGAATCTTCCATAATATTTTCAGTAAGTTTACTACTGACTAGATTAAGAACTTCAATAGCTATCTGTGAATATAATAAATTCTTTATCATTTAACTCCAACTTTTTGGGGAAAATCTTCAGTGGGAGGACTCTCCTCTCAGCATCTCCACACACCTTTATTCAACTTCTCCTTCCTTCTATGATTCTTACTTGTTTTCTCCTCATTCACCTTGAAATGATGAAATGTTCTGTTTTGCATTCTTTCTTGCTATTTTTCTCCACCATCACATCTAACCAGGACCATACTGATAATTACCACAGGATATTTTTAAAAACCTCTGTATTATGTCCATCTTTGCTACTTCATGGTTCACAGGAAGATCAGCACCTGCACTTTATTATAGCTCCATCAAGACTGAAAGGCATCATCCTATACTGAAATATTTTTAACTAAACCTAGGAACCATATAAACTCATAATTTGCAAAATTATGTGCTATGTTATAAATGTATTACAGAAGAACACAACAGTGTCTTAGCCATCTTTTTAAACATCTTATTCTCTTCACAAGATATCACTAAGTACCACAGTAGCATTTTCAACTTGCATGCTGGGCAAATATTGTTTTAATTAAAAACATTTCTTAGTTTAGATTCTTAATTATTAAGATAGTTGACTGTTATATTAATGTCATATAGGCTTACAATATTTTTGTTTGCTACCCCTTAAATGTCTTCCCTTTAAAATTTAAGAAATTTCTCTAATTTTTAAGAAAATGTTAGAAATATAATACTGAGAATTTATTTTATTCATCTAGGTTCTTTAATTTATACATGGGATACATAATAATCATTCAACAATTTAAAAAAATAAAAATAAAGGTCTACTCTGAATAAAAGAATAATCATTTAAAGAGAGCTGATGAATGTGTACAATAATGAAAAATTACTCCTATTTGCTGGAACTTGTGCGTGCATGTGTGTGTGTCAGTTCATTTGCTTATTTGGCTCCTAGGTTTCTACCCTAAAGTTGTGCAAACATTTATTTCATAATATTTCCCTATTATTTTTTACAGATGGGGAGGAGTGGTTTTGTTATAACCTAACATTTTCTGAATATTTTTCTTTCTTTTCAACTACCTCTTTATTTAATTTTTTCCTTCCATCATTCAATCCTTCATCTCTTCTACCTTCTCTCCCTATGACCTATCTTCCTTTCTCCCTCCCTCCCTCATCCCCTCCCTTCCCCACTCCTTCCCTCCCTCTCCTCATCCTTCCCTCCCTCCCTCCCTTCTTTCCTTCCTTTCTACCACTGTTTCACTCTCCAATCTACATTCTATTCAGGTATATATCAAGATACAATTTGATGAATTGCCTGAGAGTAGATACAGAAAAATAAGAGAAGGAAGGAAAGGATGAATTTATATGGTGAAAAGAAGTACAGCATAAAAGAAAATCAATTCTCTCCCCATCCTAAAATTCGTGTTAAAATCAGAGATACACATTTTCAAAAAGTTTGTTTTGCTAGTATTTTCTTCAGTGCCCCCTTGACATCCTTGTTCCTTAGACTATAAATGATGGGGTTTAGCATGGGTGTCACTGCTGAGTAGAACACAGAGATCACTTTATCCCTTTCATTCATTACCTTGGCGTTTGGCCTCATGTAGGCAAATATTGCTGAGCCATAGAAGAGGACAACAACAATGAGGTGGGAGCCACAGGTAGAAAACACCTTGAGCCTCCCTTCTCCTGACTGCATTCGGATCACAGTGGAGATAATATTCCAATAGGAAATCAGGATCAGGGAGACAGGTGCTAAGAGGATGACCACTCCCACTGCAAAGATGATCATTTCGGTGCTGTGTGTGTCAGTACATGCCAGCTTCAGGAGGGCAGGAGTTTCACAGAAAAAATGGTTAATGACATTGCTCCCTTGGTAGGGGAGATGTAACGTGATTGTGCTGCCCACCAGGGATGTAATTGCTCCACTGACCCAGGAACCTATGGCCAGCTGCAAACATACACAATGATTCATGAGAATGGAGTAATGTAGAGGTTTGCAGACAGCCACATAGCGGTCGTAGGACATCACCGCCAGCAATGCACACTCTGAACCACCAAGGAGAAGAAATACAAGTATCTGTGCTGCACATCCAGCAAAGGAAATGGCTTTCCTCTTTACCAGGAAGTGAGCCATCACCTGGGGGACTGTGGTAGTAGAAAAGCAGAGATCAGCAAAAGACAAGTTTCTAAGGAAAAAGTACATGGGTGTGTGCAGTTTGGAGTCTATGTGGATGAGCACAATGATGAGCAGGTTTCCCAGAAAAGTCAGCTGGTAGATGATCAGAAACAGGAAGAAGAGCAGAATTTGTGTGTGTGGATCCTGTGAAAGGCCGAGGAAGACAAATTCAGTCACATAGGTTTGATTGGCTTCTTCCATGAATATCTTTGAATATGACTAGTCTTCATAGATGAACATAAGAAAAGTAAAAACTTCTTTTAGTATTTAAAAACTGTGATTTACTTAAGTATTCTATGAATCAGTATCCACTAGATTTTAATTAACACCATACATGTCAGAAAACAATGTTCTGTTTTTACTTACTAGCTCTTCAAATGGAAAATCAATTTGATTTTACATAATGGTGGCATTTGGGACAAAATGAAAGGACATAAGGGTCATTTTCATATTGAATGATTCATATTGAATGAAATAAGTCAAATATAAAGGGCAGATATTATTTTTCACTTTTCACTCTGGTGAAAATAGACACCAAAATATCACTCTTACACAAAAACAGTGAGGTTGTGTCTTAAACTCAGCATACAGGTGGTTTGGTAAAAGGTGAAAAAAAGGTGGAATACACAGAAACTGAGAACTGAAAAGACTAAATAATCTTTTGCAATGTGCAACACATACACACACAAAGAGAAATGCATAAAAAGAGAAAGATAATGCATTTGATCTGAAGGGGAATTGGAAGGGAATACTGATGGCTCTGTAAGGGATATACTGACCTTCCATCACAGAAAAGTACATGTTAATCAACAAATCAAGCTATGAAAATTGACTAGGTATTTGAAAAACAAAGTTTTTTAGCACCACTTAATATAATGAAAACTTCCCATGCAGTTAAGGATGCATGTCTGTGTGTTACAACAGAGACACATGCACAAGTATATATATAACCTTAGACAATTAAGCAAATTAATCCTCAATCTCATGTTGTGGAAGACTTACTTGCATGAAAATAAAAGTACAGATGAGATATAAAATGAGGTAAAAATGATTCACTTGATCAAAAAAAATTTAATGTAAAAGTTATATATCACTAGATAGCTGACATATACAATGTATAACCACAAAAAGTGGAGAATAACAAATGTTGGCAAGGATAAGATAAAGGGAATCTTTTTAGTTGGTAGGAATGCAAATAGCAAAGATATTAAGGAAAAGAGTGAATGTTCCCCCTCAAGATAATACTCGAACTATCATATGACCAAGCAAACCAACCTCTAAGTAAAGACTAAAAAGAAAGGAAGACACACTGTGTGTTCACCAATGAATGCATGTATACAAAATGTGTGACATACAGAGATACAGAAAGATATATACATATGCTAACATATATATATATGCTATAAAGATATATATATATATGCTATATATATATGCTATATATATGCTATATATATATGTAAATGCTAACAATTCATTGAAGATATATATGTATATATAGATCATATATATACATATATATATATATGATCTATATATACATATATATAAGATATATATGTATATATCTTCAATGAATTGTTAACATTTACTGTGTATATACATACACAAATTGAAATGACATTAGATTTAAAAAGAGAAGAAAGTCTTAAAATTTGAGCTTTGAATGAAGCAGGAAGACATTATACTAAGATAAATAAGTCAGCTATAGAAAGACAACTACTAAATGATCACAACTATGTATGAAATCCAAAATCTCAAACTCATTGGAGAAAAAAAGGGTAGAATGCTGGTACAAAGGATTGGGCTTAGGATAATGAGGAATTACTGGTCAGATACTATGAGATTTCATTTATGCAGGACCACAATTTTTAAGATCTAATAGTGAGTAGGATGGCTACAGTTTTTGACAATATTATAGATTAAAATTTTCTATGAGAATAGATATAAATTATTCTAATAAGAAAAGTTCAAAAGGTAATTACTTGAGGTTATGCACATTAATTAGCTGAAAAGGTGTCATTTTCATAAAATGCCTTTACATCAAGACAAAACACTATACATTTTTAAGGTATTTTTTTATTATGTCTGAATAAAGTCAGAGATTAAATTTCTGCATTTTCAGAAAACAAAATTTGAAGATAGCAATAAATACAAGGAAAAGTAAACCCAAAATATGTGGCAGATCAAGGATTAATAACTTTGCCATAGAAAGCATATAGATAAAATAATAAAAAAGTGAACTCTGAATATTACAGAAGAAAATGTATATACATGACACAGTTCATAAATAAATTGCATGCTCAATAAAATTAAACAAAGGTAAGTAAAAATTATATGCCTTTTCTCAACAGATTGGCATGAATTGTAAAAATTTAATGACAAAACGAGTGCCTCTATTGAAGGAGTTGTTATTTGTTGAATGAGGGAGAATGTATTATATGTGAAAAAAATCATTCAAATTTGCAACAATGGCTGTTTGGTGAATATTGGAATAACTGATTGTGTTTCACTCCAATACATTTTCTTTCACTCTGAGGTTAGTAATGACATAAAACCAAGAACCCTGCTTGGAAATTCAGAGCCCCTGACTCAAGCTGCCAAAACATTCAGACAAATCCTGGAACCTGGAAACACAAAGCTCTACATATACCTCACAATCCTTGCCCCCTAATATACTCATGGTGTCCCACCCCTCTGGGAGGCAAAATATGATAACTGGATCGCATACTTCCTTGGCGGTCATCTCGTACAACAAACTTTGTATAAAGACATTTCCCAATTTCAGACTATGACTTTTAGGGTAAGAGCAAAATACCTAGTTGGTGGTTATACCAGTGGGAGGACTGGAGTGAGAGAGGAAACAGACTGACTGCACCAATATTCAAAAACAGGTTGAATCCAGTGTGACTGGTACCAAGACACCAGGATCTGTGGGTTCCTACACAGAGGACATACTCACTCAGTGTGGAAGGTGCTCCAGGCACATCTGACTATGAGAAACACTATCTGAGCTCCCCTGGGTGGAATTCAGCTTTCTTCCTGGTTCTAACAACTCCCCTTGTCCAGACTGAATGGCTAAATGGTATGAAGTGAGAGGCCTTGCAGGGAGATCTAGTCAGCTAGGGGGAGAGGAGGTTAAGTCCCTAAGACTGATCATCTTTGGGTGCAAAAGAAGGGGCAGAGTGTGTCCCCTGTCCTTGCATAACAAAAGTGAGTGACTACCTTAATCAACCTCTGAGGACTTGCAGAACAAGGTTCATGAGGCAGTTCCTCAGGAGAAGCAGGGTCTCTCTAGAAGTAAAGAATAAAGGAGAGAGTGGGAGGCAAAGCCAAATGAACAGAATCAACTTTTCAGAAGGAAAAAGAAAAAACATAAAGCTCACCTGGAGGACTGGCTGAGATCAACACAGGGGTCGGTGGTGACAGATAAATTAATGATAAAAGCAGGTGTGGTTTTTAAACTCCTGATTCCATATCCTTAGATGCAGCCTCCACAGCAGCTTACCAATTATTATAAAGGCTGGGACACCCCATGGGTTAAGAGAAATATTCCATCCCAGGGATAGCATCAAACACCATTTAATCAAAAAATCCCCAATTCCCCAAGGAACAAGTTTGAAGAAATTTACTGGAAGCACATGTTTAAACCTGAAGTCCTAAGGGCTATTGTAACTAACGCAATCCCTGGAGCAATGAGTTCCTTAACACTTTATAAACATTTTACAGTGTGTGTGTGTGTAAATTACCTGAATTTCTGGTGTCAGGTTTACACTACTGTTTATCAAACCAGTCAAAGGACCTCAGGGTTTCATGTTAAATTAGAATGTTTAAAATTTCCAGTGAGTGGGTTAATAGAAATGTATGTGTGTGTAAAAATCACTCAATCATCTTAACCATCACTTCTTTTTTGCAGAACAAGTAACATTGGGAATTAGTTCAGGCAGGAAATAGAAAACCTCCAACTTTCCTGGAGTTTACCCTTTGAATCTATTTGTCAATATATCAATATCTGATTTTCACTCATGAAAAGAATACAGGTGCATTGGTTTCAATGCTTCACTCTTACCCATCTGCACTGCTGTTTTTACAAGATAGACAGAATAAGACCACATGAACTCCAGGGTTTTATCTCCATCACTACAGCCCTGGTAAAGTCCATCCTCTACTTTGGGATATCACAATAGAGCTCACTCTGATAGATAGCCTAGATTGCCCAGGGTTATCCACTTACATCCACCCTGTCTATTGTAATCAAGGTGACCTGCTCAAAGTATGATATCAGAATGGTTTTCTATTGAACATAAAATCAAATCATCACATTTTAGGATTCCAATCAGGTAATAGATTGAGTTGTCATCCAAAAATTTTTGAACAATGAAAACAGACCATGAATATTAAGATACAGCTGCAGATATCATGGCAAGCACAGTGTTTTTAATGCCCCAGACCAGTAGTATAACTTTTATGTTATTATAGAACTTCTTCGAAGGGGGCATCAGTTGCAATTAGCTGCATTCTTCTCTGTATGACAGGAATGCTTACAAATGGCTTCTGCTGATAGGGTATATGGATGAGGGGTACATGTGAGTATCTGAATGAAGTACAAAGTAGTGGTTGTGTTTATGTCAGGAGGGAAGGAGAAACTGGGGCCAAGTGTCAGGGCTGTGCGCGTCCTGGTAGAGTTGCCATGGCTCTCTGGCCTTTACTAGAGGGAGAATTGGTAGTGATTCTACACACCAGTGAAATGTTGTGCTAATTCTCTTTCATTTCTGAGTTAGACATTCAGTTGAGAGTAGCGAGGTGAAAATAGTGTTCCTTCCGGGGAAGAAGCAATGTATGTGCTTAACTATAGTCACATATAATGGTGTGTGCCTGTGGTATTTCCCCTACACAAAGGATAGTAGCATAGCAGTAATAACAGGAGCCTTTTCCTTCCACAACACAATCACTGTTTGGGGGATGGCTTCCTGTTTGTCAGTCATTGTCTCCCTCTTTCTAAACAATCCTCTTTCTGAAGGAAGGAGTTGCTGATAACTTGTGGGAAAATTGAGAGTTCATCTGAGCAGACACTGTGTCTAGTGACGTGATGGTCCTGGGCAAGTGGCTTCTCATTAGTAACCTCCAGTCAGGAATTGTCTTTGGACAGAAGCAAAGTGAAATATATCCACATGTTTTCTGGAATATGATATTCTTGCCTCATTGTCTCTGGCCACGTAGCATTCTCACCAATGTGTGGTAGTGTTAGTAGCGTTGGAGAACTTCAAATCTCTATATAAACACACACATTAGAGAAAAAGCTCTGGTATTAGAGATACATGATAAAAATACCATTAACATCTGCCCCCTGGCAATGGAAGACCATTACATTTGGGCATCATCCAAGATCCTGCATGAGCCTAGAA
>PVHY01015465.1:0-35939 GCA_004024945.1 Uropsilus gracilis
CCTTGCTCTGGAAGCCTGGAACTGACATAATTGATGGACCGATGACAGCTCAATTTAAGAGCTGGGAAGCAGCCTTGAGCCTTGGTCAAAGTCACCTTGCCTCAGGTCTGTGTCCTGAGTCCTAAACAAGGCGCCTGCAGACAAGCCTCCAAATGCCGTGTTTGGATTACAGTTCACCAAGAAACGCTCTGAGCGCTGTCACCGTCTCACTTGGAGCTATCCATCACCAAACGCGTGTGAGCACAAGCGGGGTTCAGGCTGAACTACCCTGAAATTAAACCCGCTCCTATCAAAACACACAGGATTAGCCAGCTGGGTGACAGGTACAAGTTTAATTAGATTTTTGGGCTTTAGCCAGCACATCCCCACAGAGCCCAGTGCCCAGGTACCGAAGCACACACTTGTCAAAGCAGCAGATGACAGGTCTCGTAACAGATGAGAGCATCATGAGACAGTGTGGGGAGTAGGACTGAACTGATGTCTAATATACGTGTCTTACAAGGGGAAGAAAAAGCCTGACCTGTTCCTCTTCTCCAGTCACCCTCAGTAGCATAGAAAACACATGAGGCAGCGAGCAAACCTCAAACAGAAGCTTCCCTCTCTACCAACTTTCAAAACACACAGACCACCAGGAGAGCCTAGGCCTCTGCAGTCAAACCAGAGTCAGAAATGCAAGGGCAAGGACATGAGAGGTCAAGCAGCCTCTGGCCCCCAAAGCTAGACCTTTAAACACAGCAGGTTAGCATCTACCTGGGGATGCTGGGGGTTTTTTGCAAAGGCCTCCTAAGTTTCCTTGAAGGGACTTGGGTCCCTCTGGTGGCCAGGAGGTATAATAAGACAAAAACAGGTAGCAGTTAGACCCTCGCTTTTTGGCCTATTTGCTGTAAAGAGATGCCCCGAGTGGACACTGAAGCTTGAACTTGCCAGCCCCAGCCAAAGGCAGCTGCACCACTGCAATTCACTCTAGATGTCCCTTGACTAAGCAAATGAACAGAGAGCAAATTACAGCACACGCTGAGGCTACTGGCAGCAGGTCACTGCAATCACAGGCAATTAGAACAAACATGATGAACTGACTCTCAGGGACAAACATGTCAGTGTGCCTGTGCGCTCAGACACAGTGAACTCACGGGCGTCTGATGCAGGCTGCGTTTTCAGACAGGCACTGCTTCCCTCCGAAATGCTTACGAGCGGCACAACGAGACGGCAATAAACGGTTCTGGCATGTACAAAGGATGGTTTGACCACGTCTCAAAAAAAAGCGGTTTGTACGCCATCAGAAAGAAGTCAGAAACGCTGCAAACACCGTGACAGGACTACTTGCTAGGGGACCAGAGCACAGGCTTGGAAAGCGGGCCTTCTCTCCACACACAGAGCTGCAATGTTTTCCCACTGATTCCCCGAGTTCTTATCTGTGAAAAGAGAATAATGGGGAAGCGGCTCCAGAGTGCCAGGGCATGAGAACCTTCACACTTTACAAGCTCAGCAACGTGGATGACACCGACCTGGTCCTGTGCAGAACTGCTGTTACTGAACAGGGTTTTGTGGGAGGCATTCCACTGCTCAGAGGTCTCTTCGTAAATCCCGGGAGGGCAGGCTCCCTCCTGTCTCCCTGTAGGCAAAAGCTGGCCCTTCATCTTCACACGCTGGAGGCCTTGTAACTGCAGTTCCCTTCTCACTTTCACCGCCAGGAGCGACCAGCTGGATTTTATGTCGCACACCTTAGTACTGTGACCTCTATCCCAGCATGCCTTTCTGCTCCCTCACCCAGCTTCCATTTTCCTAATCACCCTTCTTTTGCCTTGACCCTTTTCAAGCTTCTTTCACTCTAATTAAATTGCATGATGGTGCTCTGAAAATGTTTTTTGCAACAGAGAGGAGAGTAAGAGACAACTTTTAAAGCTTCAAGTAATCAGAATATTTCAGGCTGAGTGTTCCTGAGGATGTACTATTCTGGTCTGCTGACGAGTTGAACAGGTATTAATCTTCCTTTCTGCCAGAAGCACCAAGTTCTTAACCTAACTGCCGATGCCTGGTACAGTCACGACACAGAATTCAGGGGGAGCCCAGCAGTCAGGAGTCTACAGGCTGCTCCCAAGGCACATACCTACAGGCTGCTCTCAAGGCACATGTCACCTCCCACATGACCAGGTCAAGCTATTCAAATTTGGAGGCTCTAATTACCCACAGAATGGAAGAAACATTCTCTATGCTCAGCAAAGGGCTGTGAGCACCAAGTGAAAATTAGGCCATCCTTTTATAAAACTGGGAAACACAAAACACATCTTAGAGATCGTACCTATTTTATTTCCATCACTCCAAGAGCAGTTTCACTACCAAAGAGGGTATCGAAGATTGAGCTGAACATGGACTAAGTACAAGCTCTGTGCTTTGAACATGTTTTCTCCCATGAATTTTCATCCTACCTGTGGGGTGCAGTGATGTTGAGTGGTGTTGATTTAAGAGCCCTGGCAGGTGAAGTTCTGACTCTGAACCAAGAAAGCCCCAGAGACAGGACCTGAGCACCCCCATTACAGAGCAGCAGGCTCCTTCTCCTAACCCTCTCATAAGCCCTCAGAGCCTGACTCAAAGGTCACCAGTCTTCACTCCTGGCAGTCCATTCTCTAGACAGCCAGCACAGGGATCTTTCTAAACCGGACATGTCACACTGTCAATTCTCTGCTTAACTGCCCTGCCACGGAGGCCCTACTGCCCATAAGTCAATCCTCACCTCCAACCTGGCACCCAAGGCCATCCACAACGTCTCCAGGTTAAAATCACCATCCGTTGCAGGTCTGAAGTCATCTTCCCCCAAAACAGCACTTTCTCACACCTCTGTACCTCCCCGCCCAGCCCCGTATATCGCCCACCTGGCCCTTACCCATCTATGAATCTGCGCCTGAAGCTGAGGGGCCCGTTCCAAAGTCACTCTCTCCATAAGTCTTCTTGGCTCCTGCATGTCACTCCTTCCTCTGTGTCCCAAGCCACTCTGTTCACACCTCTCTAGGGACCTGCCTACTGGAGAGGTGGCACAAAGTGTTCAGAGGTACTTGCTGAACGCATGAACAATTTCTGTTTGTTTCTGGGGAGGCCACTGAAAGGTCTGGGGCTTTGTCTGCTTTTATCAGTCCAAGAGCAATGACAACAGCAACTGGGGAGGGGGGCTTAGCTCTTTGGAGAACTTGGTTAACAGGACAGCGAGTAAGACATCAAAGCCAATGGCCCTGCTGACGCCTGCTTTCACCCTGGTGCTGCACATGCCAGTGCCCCCACAGTAGAGGCCACCACAGTACATCCTTACCCTGTTGTCAGAAGTTAAGCAGATGGCAGTGCAATCCACCCACTCAAGGAAGCTGAGGTCAAATCATCATGTCAGAAGATGGGGTGACCAGGCAGAAGAGCAGCCGGACAAGAGCCAAGAAGTACAGAGTCGCAGGTATGCCTACTGCGGCAGGAGCAGCCGCACTTTCTCTGGGTAAGTGCTCAACCACTCTCAACATGTGACCATGTGGCTGTGGAGGAAGCTGTGGAGATGGCACATACACAGACATGCACGTGCACACGTGCACGCACACTTCTGACAAGGGATGGACACATGACTGAGTCTCTCAGGCCCTCACCCCTCTCACCATCCTGAGAGCAGACAGCAGGGACAGGCACGTGGGGCACCTCCTTCCTCATGTAATAAACTGGGAAGAGGGGCTCTCACTGGGCCAACAATGACCGGGCCAACCACCCAGAACTGAAGGACATGGCTATGAGAAGGAAAAGTTGGCTTTCAGAGCGTCAGATTCAGTCCCTGCAGAGTTCCCGTCACCCCATCCTTCTAATACTTTAGTTACACGAGGCAATAAATTCTCCCTTTTGCCTAAGGTAGTGCGGACCAGGTTACTGTCATGGCCAAAAAACCCAGCCCACAGGACACTCCACCTGGTCCTTCCCTCTCACCACATCCTGCTCATTCCCTGCCAGGCATTCACAGCCTCCTAGTGAAGATGTGTCCACATTATAGAGAAATCCAGCCTTTTAACAATAGTTGCTTTAGAAGCCCCAGGTTTTACACGCAGTGGACTGTGGGGCCAACAATGTCTGACAAAGGAATCGGTAAGCAAATGAGAACAAAGCCATTTGATGTCATGTGGTCACATAAATGCCTAGCAAGAGTGAATGATAATATCTTTAAATTCCATCACACATATGTATATAATTTAAGTGTGTCTACGTAGTACATGTGTGTGCATTCTCCCCTATTCATTCCCATCAACTGAATAAACTATAATGACAGTGGGGATGGAGGAGACAAACTATTTTAAATTTTAAGCACTGTTATCCAAGAGGAAAGGATATGAGATCTAGCCATAAAAACCACACCTCTGTGAGAGTATCCTCTGGTCAGTCTTTTCTTAGCTAATCCATAAAGGCACACTACTCAAATCTTACTCTCTCCTCCAACTTCCTAGATTTCCATGACCACTCCATCCACAAGGATCCGTCTGCACTACGTAAGTTGCACTGATTAGTCTTTGGACGTAAATTTTTGCATTCTGTCATATAGAATATGTTCATCTCCCTTAGAAAAAATAAAACATTCAGAGGTCATGCCTTGCATTTCCATTAGTATCTAGACCAGGTATACTTGGTATCCAATAATATTGAATAAATATGGGAAACTGGCCTGTAAATAACAGAAAATAATGCAGTGCCCAATACTCTTGGTGGCAGCACAAATTGGGCCAGTCCATTTAACAAAGAATTTGGCAACATGATGATCTAGTATAAAATGTTCACACCACCTAAGCCAGTAATCTCTCCTTAGCCTCTAACCCAGGGGTTTCAAGAGGAAACACCTTTACACTCAGAGACGTGCACCGTGACATTACTTAAGCTATGAGAATGTCTAGCAGGAGAGAAACCCACTGAGTAGCTCACATGGAATCTAGTCCATGAAGAGTATGCATCATCTGACAGGCTCCCTCTGGCACCTATGCAACATGCTCAGAGCAAGGGGTCAAAGCACAGAGGTATCAGGCACCCCACTACACAGGAGTTCGCGGCACCAGAATGGAAGGGTGATGCTGAACAACAGAGTGATGTTCTGGATAAGGGTGGTGGAGCAACAGGTGACATTTTCTCATTTCCCTAAATTTCATTTATTGCTCCCTTAATGTTCATTTTTTGTTAACATACACAAACATATATTTCCGCTCTCTTACCAGTGTCAGCATTAGGATTTCAAACTACAGACCAGTGTCCCTACCAGAAGCAGCCATCACTGAACCAACCTCTGATCCTCTGGGCTCTCTTTAGCCCTCAAGCTAATACCCTGCCACCCCAGCTCCTGAGTGCCAGCCACTGAACGCCAAGGAGCCTTCCTACTCCACACTGTTCCACCTGACTACACCAAGGCCACTGTCTGTGTGACAAATGAAATACTGAATACTTAAGTTTATTAAATACACTAGAACATCTGAAAGAAGAGCCGGGAACGGTGGCTCATGCCTGTAAGCTTCAGTCTATGAAGTGATTGGGGCTAGGGATCGTAGTTCGAGTCCCGCTCAGGGCAACACAGTGAGACCTAGTCCCAAAATAGTTAGGCATGGTGGTACAAGCCTGTAATCCCAGCTACTTGGGACGCTGAGGCTGGGGACTGCCTGGGCAATGTGAGCCTGTTGTTTTTCCATGGGCAAAAACAGTGAGACATAGTCTCAAAAAAAAAAAAAAGAAAGAAAATCTAAAAGAAGCCAGGTGCGATTGCACGCACCTTTAATCCCAGTCTTGGGAGCCTGAGACTAGAAAAATCATTTGAGTTTGTGGGTTCGAGACTACCCCAGGCAACAAAAGGAGATCTAGTCTCAAAAAAAATAGGTGTGGTGGTGCGCACCTGTAATCCCAGTTACCTGGGAGGCTGAAGCTAGGGATCACCTGAGTCTGCAGGTTCGGGACTACCCCGGGCAATATAGAGACATAGCCTCTAAAAAAAAAAAGAAGAAGAAGAAAGAAAATCTAGAAGATAAATTACTTCTTACCAATCAGTTCAGGGAGAATTTTTTAAATGCTAACACCCAATGCTTAACAGTCTTAAAAAACAAAAAGGATGACTCCCATGTAGGGAAGCCTGGTATTTTTCTGGAAAATATAAGTCTAAAAAATAGCTTTAGAAGCAGTCATCTTCTTTAACACAGAAATTTTACTTCTATCAGGAAATAATCAGTGGAAATATTTACCTACAAGGACATTTACTGCGGCATGCATTACAAGGCAAAAAAAAAATTTTTTTTAACAACCTGTATGTCCTACAACAAGAGATCACTAAAATGAACTGTAATTGCATCCAAGTGATAAAACAGTATACTGGCATCAAAGAAAAAAATCGCGGCTTTGGAGAACACATACAACATGGCAACACACTAAAAAGAGAACACAGAATTAAAAACGCAGGATCCTATATCCTGATACTGGTACCAGATTGAGACCAAGAATACCCAAGTGTGTGTGTGAGAGAGAGAGAGACAGAGAGAGACAGAGAGACACAAAGAACTCAAATATCAAAAGTTAAACGTGAAAGATTTATACAATCTGAAGAGAAACCGGAGTATTCAAACACCATGTAGTTGAAAGACTGGTCGTTTCTGGGTGATGGTAGGAAAAGTACTTTTTTCTCGCTCAGCTTTGGAGCTCACTCAGTTTCCTGCAAGGAGCACCTTCCTAAACCCAGAGAGAGCCGCAGCTCCCAGGTCCACCACCAGCCCACCAGCTCCAAGGCAGGGCGCTCACATGGATGGTGCTGTCTCCTCTGCTCTTGTCTGCATGGGCTGCCTCCAGATCCTTCTCCAGTCTCTCCCTCTCCTGCTGCAAGTCGCTCAGCTCCTGGGTGACCTTCTTCATGTTCCGCCGCAACTTGTGGTTTTCTGTGCTCTTGGCGAAGTTTTCTGAGCGCAGCTCGGCCAGAATAGCCGCCTTTTCTGACAGAGCAGCCTCGTACTCCTCAGACCCCTAGAAACGGAGGGAGACAGGGCAGAGGTGGTGATTTTCATAGCTCATTTAACAAAGAGAAAATCTGGGATCCTTTTTCATCTTGCTGGGGAAGTTGAAAGAAAAAGAATAACAAAGAAACATTTAGGAGCCAAGGCACAAATAAAAGAAAGACTGAAATAACACAGGAGTCATATTTATGTTACAATGCTGATATTAAGGCAAGAGGGTAAAACTGTAAAACAAATATTTTCCTAGTTTAAAAAAAAAAAGAGGCACGTGCAATACTCAGGAGAAAAATAACTTTTTTCATCTTTGAAACTCGAAATTCAAAAGTAAAAGGCACTTGAGTTGCCAAAGTCACACCCAGACTGTGGAATAAAAGAACTAGCGCAATTTCGTGACCTTTTCAAGAAATCCATCTCTGCCACCATCACCAGGCCTGGTCAGATATTCGCCTCAGCTGGTGAAGAGGAGTAGGTGATAATCAGAACAAATCTGGGGGTGGGGCTCTGCTGATTGGCCACCCCACCAACTGGCCCCACATTTCCCCCATCAACATCCAGGATGCAGCATCACAGACAGAGGTCGAACTCTATTCTGGCTTCAAGGTAGACTTTTTAGAAGCTTCCATTTTAGTTCCCATTAAGATTTTTAAAAATTTTTTTTAAAAATGTGGGAAACCTAGGTGACAAGGCAAAAGGAAAAAAAAGGATCTGGAGCGATGCTAACTTTTAAATCAAGAAACCTAAGAAGATAAGAAGCTGGGCATAGGCCGGGCATGGTGGCGCATGCCTGTAAGTGGCAGCCTAGGAAGCCATGACCAGGGCAGGGGGATCACAGTACAAGTCCTGGTGGGGACACGCAGCGAGCCCTAGTTCCAAAAAAATTAGCTGGGCATGGTGGAGCACCTAAAATCCCAGCTACCTGGGAAGCTGAGGCTGGGGATTGCTTGAGTCTGTGGTACCCCAGGCAATGAGAGTCTGCGGTTCCATGGGCAAAAATAGCAAGATCTAGTCTCAAAAAAAAAAAAGTCGGGCATGGTGGTACATGCTTGTAAGCAGCAGCTCAGGAAGCCACGGTGGGGAGGACCAGGGATCGCGGTTCGAGTACCTCTCGGGGCAACATAATGAGACCTAGTTCCAAAAAAAATAGCTGGACGTGGTGGCATGCACCTGTAATCCCAGCTACCTGGGAAGCTGAGGCTGAGGACTGGTTGAGTCCGTGGTAGTCCGGGCACGGTGAGCCTGCAGTTCCATGGGCAAAAATTGCGAGACATAGTCTCAAAAAAAAAAAAAAAAAGATAAGCAATGGCTAGGAAAATGACCATCTTGGAACAGTTTTCCTAATTATCTTCCATAACCTTTCTCCAACCAGACCTACAGAGTACACATGACTTCCCTGTGTAAATAACCAGGAGGCAGAAGCACAAGACGAGACTGGCATCAGACTGTAAGTGAATAAATCTGGGATTCAGATGCCTCCAGCTCTTGTGTTCTTTCCACAGCACAGCATTGCCTGATCCACTGCAGTGAAGATTCCAATTAACACCAAAAACCAGTCAGAATTAAAATAAGAGGCCTGAACTCGACGAAGGAATGGCTACGGACAGGAACACCAGTTAGGAGCTCGTTAAACACAGTACAGCAGTGGTTATTATGAAGTAATAATTATGGAGTGATGGAAGTTCTGCAAGATTATCACATTGAGATGATGAAGGTTCTTTAAAAATCCAAGCTCAAAAAATCAAGTTCACACCTTCTATTCACTCTGTAAGTATATTTCCCATCTACAGTTTTCCTGACACAGTTCTTTAAACACCCCTTTAAGAGAGTTTTGCTTGTGACCTCTTTCTGCATGACACCCTGCCTCTGTAGTTACTTTCTCAGGGACAAACAACTGACCCCATTAGACAAGGCTAGAAACAGGAGGTCACGTGGAATCTTAAACAAAGTGTGCTTCCCCCGTGTAAATACCCAGTAAGTTTAACAGAGTAAGTCAAAGGCCTGGAGTTCAAAGACCATTTCTAGTTGTGTGACTGGGAGTTCAGTCGCTGAAACTTCTCATTTATTTCACATCTATTTCATCCTCTATCTATGGGTGAGAGAGGTGCTGATGGTACAGTGGTGAGGACAGCTGCCTTCCAAAACGGCTACAGTGAGTGCAGGACAAAAAAAAACCTAGTTCCCCGTGCATCACTTATTCCATTTCCTTTCACTCCCAGTCGAGAGGATGCAGAGATGCTCACACACTGAACCTATATGTCTGACACCACAACAGATGAATTTGAAAAATGTACCAAGGTAAGTGTATCTTTATGCCAGAATTTCATGTGACCCAACTCAAGACTCTGACTATCGTCCCTTGTCAGATACATGAGGTTCAAATATTTCCTCCCATTCAACAGAATGTCTTTTGGTTTTCATGATCGTACCTTTCATTGCGCAGAAGATTTTTCATTTGCTGTAGTTCCATTAGTCTGATTTTTGTTTCCCTTGCTGTTATAGTTGAGTCCCCAGAAACAACCCTGAAGCCAGTGTCACTGAGAGCTCTGCCTAGGATTTTCTTTCTATAAGTTTTATAGCCTTACACCCAAGTCTTTGATCCATTTTGAACTCTTGTGTAATCTAGATTCATCCTAGATTCTGTGTGATCTAGATTCATTATTTTGCATACCATTGTCCAGTTTACCCAAAACCATTTGCTGAAGATATTTCATTTCTTCACCGTGAACCCTTGATTCCAGATTGTCCATGTACATGTGGGCTTATTTCTGTGCCCCTAATCTACTGATCTATGCATTTATTTTTAGTCCAATCCCATACTGTTTTGATTACTATGGCTTTGTAGTGCCAAATGATGTCTGGGTGTGTGATATCTCCATTCTTCTTTTCTGTCAGGATGTTTAAGCTATTCGCATGCTCCATATGAATTTCAATAGTGTGTTCTGATCTTCTAAAAACTGCCACTGAAACTTTGATAGGGACTGCATTGAATCTTATAATGTTTTCAGTAAGATGCTCATTTTAACAACATTGATTCTTCCAATCCATGAGCAGGGGCTCTCATATTTGAGTCCTCTATTTTTTTTTTAATAATGTCTTGCAGTTTTTGCTGTACAGATCCTTCTTCGCCTTTGTTAAATGTATGCCTACTCAAGTCTTTCCAATGTGATGGTAAATGGGATAGTTTTCTTGATTTCTTTCTCTTCCATTTCATTGTTTCCATATAGGAACACAACTGATTTTGTAGCCTGTTACTTCTCTGGATTGATCTGCTTCTAGTTAGTTAGTGGAATCTTCATTTCTATTTATTTTCAAAGGTTTTAGGTATACGTGTATATTTAAATATGCATTAAAAGAGTCAAGGTATTAATAGTGAACATCATTAGTTATGAGTTTATTGGTGACTTTTACAAACCTCTTTCCGTCATTTTAACTATTTTCTAAATTTCCTTCAATGTGCAATTTTAGAAGCAGTCCAGGTAGGGCTTAGGAGGAAGATATGATGCTTATATTTATTTTTTAAGTGGGTTTGGAGGCAGCACAGCCAGTACACACTGTCACCTTCACAGAGCCACACTGTGGTTAGAGTCCATGTCTCTGGACATGGATAACTGGTTGAGAGCTTGAATGTGGCCGTTGCTTCAGCATGAGGCTCGATGCCCACCCCACAAGCTCTAGCTACTTCACTCATGCTGCACTTGACTTCAAATCACATGACATCACCAAAGGTTCCAATATACGTGAAAATGTTCCATCTCCAAGCATCTGTGTGACAAACTAGGGATTGCTCTTAGTGACACCCATACCCACCCTCATCAGCTGTGCAGTCAGAGTGGGGGCAAGATCACAGGCTCAGGCATCAGGTTTGAGTTTGAGTGCCAGCAGGCTGTGGAGTGGCCAGCGCTGCAACCCTGAGCCAGTGACGGAGGCTCTTAGCAGCCAGCCTAATGGGCAGAGCCGTGGCCTGCCTGGCACTGGCTCTTTGCACAAAGCAGGACAAGAAACCCAGCTGACACTGAGTGGGCTGCGACTGTGAAGAGCATTCTGAAAGTCTTGCAAGCAAGACTGAGGGCAAGGGAATTAATAAAGCAACGTAAGCCTGGAAGTCTGGGTCCATTACACTCCCTTCTTTCCTTCCAGGTTCACTATAACAAGTGAAACAGCATAACACTTACAAGGATGTCTGGTTTCTCTGCCTGTCGGCTGTTGATACATTTTTTTCCTCAAGCAATGGGAAGTGGTTTTTTTTTCCCCCCTAAGAATTTAGTCTTTAAAGTTTGTTATTTTCTTAGCAAGGAAAAAAACTGCTCGGTATAAAGTATAATCTCAGTTCCATTTCATCAACCGCTGTCAAAATGGGGGGGGGGGGCAGGTCTGAGGTTCCAAGAGCAGAGTTTTGTCTCCGCTTCTGGTGCACCATGATTTAAACCAAATTACTTCAATTATTCTTATTGTTAACCAAAGCGCTGTAGAAAATAAGACATGGGATATGAATCTTAGAAATAAAATACTCTTGAATTAGATTTAACTTCTTTTACTTTATAACCGAAAACAACTTGGGAGGAGGTGGGAGGGGAGAGCTTTCGACAGTATGGACACCCTCAGAGGAGGTATTTTACTCACTGGTTAACCGTAGTAAGCACACACTGTACAGGGGAACTAGAATAGGGGAAGAGCATGTTACAACAATTACAAACAAAGCACTAAAATTAGCAGGAGAAATCCCAAGGTCAGGGCCAGAAACCTTGCTGGGAGCAAAGAGGACTGAAGTCAGGTGAGGGGAGGTAAGAGGCAACAGGTGAAAGTTCAGGCTTAGAGTGACACTGGCCCTGAGGTCAACTCCTACCTAGCTCTATCACTTAAGACTTGGATGAGCCTGAGTTGATCTAATCCTAGATTTCTCAGCAGTACAAGGATATTAACAATGATCGCTCCTGGTGAGGACTTAGCACAGGGCTTGGCACAGAGCATGCTCAATAAATGCCAGCTGCTATGATCAGCAACGGCTACTGTCATCCTGGCCCTGCGACTTGCCAGCTACAGGGCAGTGTGCTGAGCCTCAAAGGCACACAGCACGAGGGGGGTGACAACTACTTTCCCCACCAGGCTATGCAGATTCCCTGAGAAGATCCAGCAGCCTGCACAGTCCGTACTGGCAGTCCACACTGCACTCCTACCTGGGCGAATACCTGCCACCACCGTCACTAGTCACTATTTTACAGCGGAGGGGGCTAAAGACGCACCCAGAGCTGGAGAATTTCCTATAACTACACTGAGTTCATTCGAGTCCCAAAACTCACTTTGTTTTCCTTTCAGCTGCAAAATGCTGACGACACCCACACACACACACCCCCACACTCCCACCCCCCGAGCAAGGAAAGATGAGACAGCCACCTCACCCAGAGCGAGCACCCACCTGGAATGCCTGGGCCGGGGCTTTCTTGGAGGCCTCTCTGGCTTTAGCCAAGGCGGCGTTGAGCTCTTCGACTTCAGACTGAAGTTGCCCCACCTGGTTGAAGGGAAGGACTCTCAGCTGAGGAAGCACCTGGGCTCGCCTCTCTCCGCAAAGCCCCAGTGCTTTCCCTGCTGCATTTTGTGGTGGTGAGAATCAAGGGCTTTTCCTCAGAAAAACCCTGAGCCTGGAACCATGGGATCTCCAGCCTCACCATTTAGAAGCTGGCTGACTTCGGGTCAATACTCAATGTCTTTAAGACTCAATTCCCTCATTCTAAAGTGAGGCTATCACCACGCCCAAGACCATGCCATTAGGACTCACTGAGGGTGTGTGTACTGGTGCTAACGCTGGGCTCATCCTGAGTCTTCCTGTTCCTGCTGTCCATGCAGAAGACTCACCCCACAGGCTGGCAGGGCTCTCACCCTCTAGCGACCTTGCTCTACACCCCAGCTCAGCCAGGACAACTGTGGCCACCCGGGGATGCCACCAGACCCAGAACGGGTCAACCTTCCCCTACCGCACACTGAGACGAGCAGATGGACCCCTTACCCACCAGCGTTGGAGGCAGCACCACATTCCTGGTTATGCCAGCCAGACACCTAGTCATCACCTTCAACCACTCCTCTCCAGGTCTACAGCTCCCCGAACTGAATTCTAACTGCTGGCCATTTTTAATTATTTCTAATTTTACTTCTTGAATAAGCTCCACCCCGTCATGCCCATTGCTGTGATCAGTTCTAATCTCTTGCCTCCATCTCCCGGCCCCCAACAATCCACTGCCTGCCGCCCTAAAGTGCAGATGTGGCCACACACCTCTCCAGCTTAACAGCCTTCATGGGGAGGCACCCCACAGCAAGACTTCAGTCCCAGCACCAGCACCTTCTCCAGCTTCTTCTCTCCCCTCAAGTTCTGTACTTGGTGCTCTAAGCTGTTTTTGGTTCCACAGTCGCTTGGCTCTTTCCTACCTGATTGCCTCCCCTCCATGTAAAATGGCCTCCCCATCTTTGTTTCCCTTCCCCACCGACTCCTACTTGCCCTTTAAAATTCAACTCAGGGAACTTCTCTAAGTACCACTCCCTGCTCCCCACATACTCCAATCTGGACTGGGGCCCCTTTCCCTGCCATTCAAAAGCCCTTGGGAGCTCCCTCAGTCACAACACCTCTGCTTGCTTCTCTGACTCTGCGCCCAGCCATCCAGAGACAACAGCTGTGCCTCTGACCAGGAGACGCAGGAACCATCCACCACAGCCTTGGACCCCAAAGACCACAAATCAGGAAATCATCGAACTGGTCCACAGTCAGGGCCTTGCCTCCCCAAATGCTTCAATCTCGACTTTCTGTTGTCTTTCAAAAGATGAGATTTGCACACTCTGTCACGGTAGCCACTAGCGACTGTGGCTACATCTGAAATGTGCCACTTCACAGTGTGAAGATGGTATGCTGTAAGCAAAGCTGAGCTTCAGAGACAAACCAGGGTTTGGTTTGGTTTGATTTTTAATGATGCCTCAGTCTTCCGTCTCACTGATCACATTGAAACGGCAACATGTGGCACATCTATATCATTCTCGTTCCTTTCATTTCATTTCTCTTTATTTCTTTTGCTGCAACCACTAGAACATTTACGATTGTTCATGTAGCCCACGTCACCTTTCCACTGGGCAGCATTGGGTGCGTCACACCAAAAGAATTTCCAGCTGAGAAAAGGACCCTCTCCCCACTGTCTCTATCCCTCTCAGCTCTCACATACATTTTTTTACTGAAGCTGAAAATTCAGGACTGAGCAAACCAATCGCAGAAGCTAATAAAGAGAATCGCTCTCTGGGCCTAGCAGACATACCTCTTTTTCCTTGGACTTTAATGCCATGGTTAGCCCCTGAATGGCTTTATCCCTCTTTAAACTATTTTTCTTTTCTGTAGCAATTTCTCTTTCCTTCTCTCTCAGGTCCTCCTGAAGGGCCTAAATTAGATTAGAAAAAGATTCACTAAGTTGATGCGTTCCAACCAAAATGCACTGTAAATATATCTTTAAGAGCACACTCCAATGCAGTTAGTCTATCTTATTCCTGTCAACCTGTGATTAATGTTTCCAAGTAGAGCTGCACGCAGAGGCAGCAGCTCCCAGTTTCTGTGTTAGCGCTCACGGCTACAGGGCTGGGTGAAGGAAGGGGATCAGATCAGTTAAGACGATGACAGCTACTCCTATGGGAAGGACGCCAGTGCCTTCTGGAATTTGAATACAGTCGCATCAGACTCTTTGAAACCGTACCAGGTTATTTGGGGGAAATAACAGATCATTAATTTCATTCCTTAATGCTACAAAAGCTAGCCGAGAATATGGTTTTGATGGAGCCTGAACATACACCTTGAGAGTCTGAGTTCATGTCTACAGATGATCACTGTCACCTCCCCCCTACCCCCGCCCTCTGCTGTTGTGAAGATCAAACAAGATAATAATGGTGCAGGCACTGAAGCTGGCAGGCACTATACAGTTGCCCGCTGCTCTGACTGGGGGATCACGGAGCAACGGCTCAGGAATCGGAGTAGAACGCTGACATCCTAGAGGACCTCCTCCGAGCCACAGGAGCTTGGCTTGGGGACTCACCTCTCTGAGACTCACAAGCCACATCTGCAAAATGGGCGTGCTGACCTCACAGTAAAGACTGCAAAGACTGAGAAACTCTCTAAAGTACCCCAAGTTTGACTGGCACACTGTCACAGTCAATGAATGACAGCTATTGTCACACAGAACTACTTATTGCTCTCAGAATAAAGTACGGGGCAAGGATGAATCTTCAATAAATCTTCTGAAATTGTACCAACATACCTGGATCTTCTCCTCAAAGAGACTCCTCTCCTTCTGGCGCTCCAGTTGTGCAACCTAGGGAGAGGCAATTATTAATTGGTGCCCAGAGGGACCCACAACCCAACAGCTTCCCAGGACAACAAAAAGAACACCTCATTTACTTCCTTTGCTCTCCTGCTATGGAACTCATGGAGATGGCGCTCATCCCTCCTTCTCACCCAAAGCTCCACCCAAGTGGAAAAAATACAAAGACAAGCAACTCACACTGCTGCATCTCCAGCCACAGAGAGCATAAAGCAAGCCGAGCATGGGAAAGGTAGGACCCCCGGAAGTGAGAAAAAGAGGGGTCAAAGGAAGAATGGAAGAATTCACCGCTGTGGGAGAAACAGACCCTGATCCATAAAACTGGGGCTTCTCCCAAGCACCCAGTGTCCCCCACACACATGTGCCAATACATGTAGCTCCCCCCTCCTCCCCCAGGACTTTCAAGATGTGAAAGGTCTCAGCCAGGTCTTCCTGCACTTCTGGGTCCCGCCTACCCTCTTTAAAATAGTTGGCCTCGTGGGGAAGAGTGCAGGGAGGCCTGGGTCTGGCGAGTGACCTGCCTCTCAGATCCTGTAGCTGAACTCAAGAGGACAAAGCTCTCTTCCTCACAGAGTGGCCAGGATTAACTGAGGAGGCATGCTGAACCCCTTTGCATAGCACCAGGTCAATAAAGGTGAGCTTCCCTCCCCCACTACCTCTGAAGTTTCTGACCAGAAATGGCCTCGAACCTGTTTCCAATCACAAGGGTGAAATGAGTACGTCCCACCATTTTATTCTCAGAAAACCCAAAAGGTGAAAATTAAGTCCCAAGACAATAACGAGTGAAGACATGGTAAAACAGAAAAAAGCAGGTAGGGACTATCTCTTTAACCAACTCTTTATATGAGCACAAGGTTGGAAGGAAATAAGAAATGCCAGGTCCCTGACAAAGGAGGTCTATGCTAATTCCTTAGCTGACAGGGAGCAAATGATCAGAAGCAGACTGTGTGGGAACTGCAGGGCTGAACGCATGTCCCACTCCCAGGGAGGAGTCTGGTCTGCTAATTAAAGCCCCCCTTCAAGTCCTGTCGTCTCACCTCAGCTTCTCTCTCCTTCTCTTCCCTCCGAGCAGCAGAAAGTCCTCGGAGCTCTCCAGATGACACGTTCTCATCAGGAGATGCCATCTGAGATTTCTCCTCTTGAAGGCATTGAATTAAAGCTTCTTTGCTCTTCAAAGATAGTTTCAACTCCTCAATCAGTCTAAAAGAGAACAAAAACGTAAATATTAATTCTAAGCTGTTCTCTAAGCTCGGTGGAGCAGGCGGAGGCAGGAAACGAGGCCAGACATCTTCAAAGAGACACATCCAGTGAAGGAACGGAAACATACTCTGCAGGTTGGAGCTGAAGGGCCACTAACTATCCTCTCACCTCCAGCCTGGCTCTCGTCGCTCCTCCCTCTGAGGTGCCAGACCACGTACAGTCTGATCGAGTCACACTCCTGCTCAAAGACTTACAGTGGTTCCCACCATTGACAATACTCATATTTTTCTGATCAAGAAATTCAGCACGAAGTCTACACTAACATGACCACCAGAGCAGAGCTGTTTCACAAGTGTGAAAAAACAGCAAACATCTCCTCAGGCTTCCTCAGGACCACATTTAAAATACACTCACTTTCAAGAAAAAGTCAAACTCATCAAGGCATGCAAGACCCTAGCTTTGGGGGCCTAGAAGGGCGGAGGCACCTACTGAGAGCTTCAGCTTCCTCTCTCATAGGAAACCATCACCCTGACTTCCGGCTCTCTCCAGAAGCCAGGCTGTTCTGTGCCTCTAAGCTTTGCTCACACCATCCTCTCCACTTAGGGTGTCCTCCACGACTCTGCTCCCCCTGCACCTGATATACTCCCATGCATCCCATCAGAGCTGGATTACCTCCCTCATAGATGCTTGGCAACCATACCTGTGGATACCCATCAGGTGGAGCTGACACATCCATCTGTGGCCACCAAGCTGCCTGCCCCATATCAACCACATGGCCAAGTCATTTAAACTCTAGAAGTCAGCATTTCTTCAGCTACAAAATGGGGACCACTTGCTTATGTGAGATGGAGATGTGAATATAAAAATGGCCCTAGAAAGCTCTAGGTTTAAGGCAGAACTCAACAAATGGCAGTTGCTATAATTATTACCCTTTTTCAGCACTCAGCAGTTAGCATTCTGTCAGATACAGAGAACCCTCAAAAAACTTAGTATAACACAAAGAGCAGAGACTGGAAGACTGAGAGTTTCCCAGTGCCCAGGGTGAAGGGTGAGTTCAAAGTAACTAAAGCATCTAGCAAAGCAATGGCAGTAGAGTCTAAACCCCCTCACCCCAAAATTCATATATTGGGATCCTAATCCCAAGATTAATGCTATTAAAACATGGAGTTTTCATGAGATGATTTAGCCTTGAAAGTGAAACACTCATGAAAGGGAGGGAATAATACCCCATAAATAAGGCCCAGAGAGATCTCCCACCCCTTCTACCGCATGAGGATACAGGAGAACACTGGAAAAAGGACCCTCCCCCAATCACGCCCACACCCTCCTCGCAGACTTCCAGCGTCCACAAATGTGAGAACTAAAATTTCTATTGTTTATAAGCTACACAGTCCATGGTACGCTTGCTGTGGCACCCTGAACAGCCTAGGACAAGAGGGTACCAGGCAACAACAATGCAATGCCCTCAAAATGTAGAACAAGGAGTAAGACTGCCCTCTAGGGGTTCAATTCTGCAATCACCACATAATCCACTGGAGAAGTAAAAACCTGTATTTCCCGATTTCATCTGAGATTGAGCCTTAAACTTCAGTTTTCCAGACCCAAGTTAAGAAAAGCTGCGGCATGCCAAAGAAATGCTAGCTCCTCCACATGCAGACACAAGGGCTCTGAGCTATGGAACCCAGCAGTTCTCTCCTACAGTCTGTTTACTCCTTTTCTAGTTCCTCTGATTTCCCAATCCATAATGCAAACAAGTAGCAGACTCAAATTTCTGCCAAATTCCAGAAGTTTGGCTCTTCGAGGGAGAGGTCACGGTTAACCAGAGGTTTCACTTACACTAATTATTCAAATTCCTGCTGAGTGACTGCCAACACAAGGCAAAAGGATCAAACTCTAAAGTTTGGGGTGAAAAATACAACCTCAACTCTCTCCTGAGCAGTTTTAACCAAATGTTTGACTTTAAGATAGGAAGAACATTATAAACTTCCTAAAGCGCGCTCAGCCCATCCACTTCTTTTCTTTTTTTTTTTTTTTTTTGAGACTAGGTCTCACTATTTTTGCCTGTGGAACAGCAGGCTCACGTTGCCCAGGGTACCACAGACTCAAGCAATCCCCAGCCTCAGCTTCCCAGGTAGCTGGGATTATAGGAGCGTGCCACCATGCCCAGGTATTTTTTTGGAACTAGGTCTCACTATGTTTTGGAACTAGGTCTTACTATGTTGCCCCAAGTGGGCCTTGAACCACAATTCCTGGTCCCTGCCGTGGCTTCCTAGGCTGCCGCTTACAGGCATGCGCCACCAGGCCCGGCCTTGCCCATCCACTTCTCTGCATCAACAGGCACATATTTCATGCCTAGACCATCACAGAGTTCTCTCTGTGGTCATAAACACTGTGTCAATATAACTTCAGTCCTTTGCACTATGCCAATTTAGGTCCTTGCGTAATAGAATTCGCTAGTATTTACTGTAGGGATGTAGGCCCTGGCTGGTACCTTTGGGAAGACCGACAGAGAAATTTTCCTCCAACGCGTCAGCTTCTACTAAGTTACCAGTTTGTCTGAGCCTGAAAGTAGTGTGAGCCTTAATGTCCATCAAGATGGTTTCCCCTCTTTGCTCTGCTGACGGGGAAACTAACTGCCAAACTGAATGCTGAGTTCAGTACCCTAGCAGAACTTCTGAGCCTGAATTTCTATCTGCTAACTCTCCGTCCTCCGAGCACTATCCCACCCACTTTCCTTTCGACTTGGTTTTACCCCTACTTTTCTGGCGAAGGGAGGGAAATGGGCAGGGAAGGAGTGCTGGGGTGTCACCCGTGAGGCAGACCTGTCCTTTTCTCTCAGGACCACAGCTGTCTCCAGGTCCCCCTGGTGCAGCTTCTTCATCTCCGAGAGCTTGTTCTCCAAGCTCAAGCGAAGCGCCATCTCCGTCTCTGTCCCTGCAAAGGCCTTCTCCAGTTCTGCTTGGGCGGCTTTCACATCCTGGAGTGAAATTAAATGCATTTGATGCAATTTTTCAATACAATTGGGAACATTTTGAAAGGAAATTGGATTAAAATATAAATATTTATGACTTTTTCTCCAGTACATTTCCCCTCCCTGAATTGTACTATACATGGGGAGAATCGGTAATAAATACATTTGCCAGCCATTTTCCCCTCTTGTATCCTGAAGAGTAATAGGCATTTCCAATGGAAAAGACTCAACTCTACGAGAACTGCATTTTCAGCTTTGAAAAATCAGATCAATATTTACAGCTTCAATGAGAACAAGGAGAAATGTGCCTCTCAAAACCTAAACATACATAAATTCCAAAGAGTCGCCATAATCTCCATATAAATTTATCCCACACCCACCACGGCTCCCTCAGTTGATTTTTGTTTTTGTTTTTGTTTTAAGATAATGACTATACCATTCTAAAGCACATTTTCTATTTCTCCGAGGTGATTTAGGTGATAAAAAAAGTCTATGTTCTTCTTGAGAGCTCAAAGAAGTCAACAAGGAAATTATCTAAACCGCACAGGCAGTGTCTGCTAGGAAAAAAAGCCCTAGTGATCACAAGAGTAAACTGGTAGTAGACAGGAATCACCAACTCCTCATGCCAACTTCCCAAACCAAAGTCAAGTCAAGGTGTATTCAAAGCCCACCCATTTATTTGCTTGGGGAGGAAAACATTTTAACATCTAGGTGAAAGAACATTTCAGCCAACATCCTGACTCTCATCATAGTCACATGAAATACCTTAATGAGACTAAGTAGAAGGAAGAGCTACACCCAGGACCTCTCTGAGAAAAGTCACTTAGTGAATGATGGTGGGATAGAGGGACATTTTGAAAGGAAGGATGGAGAGGTGATGGAGGGGGTTGAAGGGATGAAGAGGTGAAGGGGGAAGGGTCAGAGGATGGAAGGGTGAAAGGGAGGAGGGAAGGAGGAATGGAGGAATGGAGGAGTATAAGGATGGAGAGTGGAGGGTTGGAGGGATGGAGGGAGCAGAAAGATGGCAGGATACTGGGAACAAGGACTACAAGTGCACAATGGTCAACAAGTCAGAAAATCTGGCCCTTGGCTTAGATAGCATCAGGTGAGTCACTTATCCCCTCTGGGTCTCAGTTTCCTTCTCTATAAAGGAAGGAGGGAAACAGGCAATAAGAAGAATGGTGTTGTAGCAAGAACACAAGCTTCAACCTCAGCACGCACAACTTCTAACCCAGGATAAAACTGGCACTAGTCAGACTTTCTCTCCTACTGTCAGGAGGAACAAATACAACCCTGGCCAGTCTCAGGGTGGAAAGATGCAGATCACACACTTGAGGTGCTCAGAATGAGGCTGGAACCCAGACAGTGCTCAGCGGGGATACTCGAGTCTGCTGAAAGTGACTGTTTGTGAAAAGGAACAATAGCCTCCCCACTTTGGTATTAACCAGCCATGGAAATACATTCTCAGGGTGTCCACACTTGCCTCTTCTAGAAGGAATATTCTTTTGTTCAGAGCGTCTTCGACCTGCTGTACCTTCTTTCGAGCATCTTCTTTCACCCGCTGGATTTCAGAGCCTCCCCCTTCCGCAAGGCTCTCCACTGCTTTGCTGCAAAAAGAGGCAAATGTGTGGAATGCGTACAAGGAACAGATGGTGATTTCAATAGCCCCAAAGAGACCAGTAATATGTGTTAGCCATTTCCCCCACAGACCTATGCTGAGCTTCTCTTTGCTAATTAATATTTATCATTTAAAGCAGTGTAATACATAGACGCATCAAATCAACATGTCATACACCTTCAAGCTATACTATGTTTTATGTCAATGGTATGTCAATAAATATATTTTTATCATTAAAAGCCATAGTTAGGAAAAAAGGAAGGCTCATCGATAATCTCATCACTCAGGAAAACTCATTAGCATTCTAATATAAAGCTTCTCAGATGTTTTCCACAAAAATCCAACTACACAGTAACAACTATGCCCCGATTTCACTGCTTCACATACCATAAACATCCTTCTGCATCGATAAATATAAATCTGCCATCATTTATTTATTTGTTTGTTTGTTTATGAGATTAGGTCTTGCTATGTTGCCCAGGGTAGTCTCAAACTCACAGACTCATGTGATTCCTAAGCTCAGCCTCCTAGGTAATTGGGATTACAGGCGCACGCCACTGCACCCAGCTTCTACCATCTTTTTTTTTTTTTTTTTGAGACTAGGTCTCACTATTTTTGCCCGTGGAACCGCAGGCTCACGTTGCCCGGGGCACCATGGACTCAAGCAATCCCCAGCCTCTGCTTCCCAGGTAGCTGGGTTTACAGTTGCGCGCCAACATGCCCAGCTATTTTCTTGGGACTAGGTCTCGCTACATGCTACTCGAACCACAATCCCTGGTTCCCGCCGCGACTCCCTAGGCTGCCGTTTACAGGCACATGCCACCATGCCCAGGCTTACCATCATCTCTAAAGATGAGGAATTAACATCTTTAAATATGTTAATTCACTCTGCAAGATGTACCATAATATACTAAATCAAGCCCCTATTTTTGAAACATTTCATTGTTTCTCCTCTAACACATTTGTCTCATAAAAAGTTCTGAGAACAGTGCCTGCTATAAAGTTAATATAAAATAAACATTAGAGTCACTGCTTAACAACAAGCAAGGCTACAATAACTGGATCCCTGCTTATACACTAACCCGTGATTTCCTTAGGATCAGTTCCTAGAAAGGAAAGAGATGAGGACAGCTCAAGACTTGATGACTTGCCGCCAGATTCCCCACTGGGAAGCTTCGCACACAGCACACTCCACCAGTGGCGGGAAGCGAGAGCAGCTCTGCTCATATGCAGGGAGCAGCATGCAGCAAGGCATGGGTTGGCCGCTTCATCTCCGCCACAGGCAGCGGTGCGGGGAAGACCTGGGGGTCATGCCCTGGCTACCACCTGGGCACTGAGGCGAGCACGCCGCACTCTGTGCTCCCCCCACCTTGAGGCACAGCCACACAGCCACACACCGCAGAACATGTGCCCTGCCTGGTGAGAACAGCCCACGAAAAGCTGACACGGGACCAAGACCACCGATGCCTCATTCTGGTTTCAAAATAAAACCAAGTGTCAGAGAGGAACGCTTGAGACACACACTCAGCAGTTCTCAGAGATTTCTAAAATGACTAAGGGTTAGCAGAGGGCAGCGTCGTAAAGAAAATGGCTTCACCTAAGCTGGGTATGGTGGCGCGTGCCTGTAAGCTTCAGCCTATGAAGCAGCTGGGGTTAGGGATCACAGTTCGAGCCCCGCTCAGGGCAACACAGCGACAAGACCTAGTCCCAAAAAATAGCTGAGCGTGGTGGCACACACCTGTAATCCCAGCTACTTGAGAAGCTGAGGTTGGGGATTGCTTGAGTCCATGGTACCTGAGCAATGTGAGCCTGCAGTTCCATGGGCAAAATAGCGTGACCAAGTCTCAAAAAAAGAAAAGAAAGAAAATGGCTCCACCTTAAGCCGGTTTGCCAGAGAAAATGCAGCTGGGCAACCCTATTCTCCAGCCTCCCCGCCTTGCTTTAGGGGTGTAGAAAATGCTCCGAGCCAAGAACGTGAGATCCGACGGTCAGATGCTCACATGTACAGGCCATGTGAATTTCTGAGAACAATGGCCAGTCAAGAGGGTCATACTAGCTGCCCAAGCCCCAAACAAGAATGCCTGCAAATAAAAGACTTTATTCATAATTTGTTTCCTCTCACCAGCAAGCTTTCAGAAGGTCCCCATGTCGTGATGTCATTTTAAAGGAATTCATTGTGAACAACTGGAGAGAAAGAACATGGGCTCTGAAGCTGAACAGAGCTGCTTCCAAATTCTAACTCTATTATGTCTGCAGTATGGCTCTGGGTAAATTAGCCCTTACACCTCAGTTTCCTCATTGGAAAAATGAGAAGAGGGCCTCTCAGAACGAACAAGCTGACGCTCATGGGGCCGGAGCAAGCACCCATTCCTCAGAATCAGAGGCTGCAGGGCAGCCCATGGCCTCAGGCCCTGCTGAGGCACTGAGAGGCTTCGTTCCACCCCAGCTAGCTCTGCGAACAGCTCAACATCAGCCGCACTCAAGCCACCATGGTCACTTCCTGACTAATGCCCAGAAACGTCCTCAGCTCGTTCTCAACCAGCACTGCCTGGAACTCAAGGGGATCCACAGTTACACCACTCCTCCGAGGCACTGTATCTGACTGAAAGAATTCTGGACCAGAGAGGCGCTTCCTCCCTAAGGCCTGGCTGCAGGAGTTTCCTCATCCCAGGCACTAACCGCTCATCAGGCACACATGCTTCAGCCCTCGCTCTGCTTGAGCCCTGGCACAGGGCTCACTCTCCAACCCACCCAGCACCTCCTATCAGCCCAGATCCACCCTCTGTGGTTCACAGAGTCCTGTACACTGGCAAGAGGCAGGCTACAATTTTTAACAAGTACTAGTTTGTTCAGTTTTGCTTGTGCTTTAGTTATACCAATAAAGTATATTCCCAGTAATAAATGCCCCAACTTTTCATTTATCATCTTTGTATTTTACAGTTACTATAGCAATAAAATTTATACTGAGCAGTATGGTGCAATTTTCCTCCACTAATGGAATTATTATTTTTGCTTGTGCATTAAAGCTACAGAGATAAAATTTACTCGCAACAGTTATGTCTGCTTTTGTTCTTCACGTCCCCTTATTATAACTGACGAATGTAACACCGAAGCGTCAGCTGTGCTCACGCCACAGCAAGGCAGAGGGGCACCAATGCCAGACCAGTCCCAGCTCTGTCACCAGCGAGAGCAACTCATCAGTCCTCTGAAGCTCCATTTTCCTTTGGCTCAAGTGAATACTGGCTGCCTCACAACACCGTTGTGAAGCAAAAGATGATAAAGCATGTGAGTGCCAGGCACCAGGGCTGACTCAAGCCCGATCTCAGTAAATGCTATTCCCTCCACCTACCCTTCCTACCTTTATAGAACCTGGGCCATCCAGAGAGACAGAGCATAAGACATAAGGCAGGAAAGTCGAGAATTCTACCTTTCCACCCAGTGTAAGGAAGGACCCTCCAAACACGCCATGTTCATTGCCCTTTATAACCATCAACATTCCCACCAGGTTCTTTCCACCCCAATTACAGACCTTTGGGAGAAAGTGGGGGTTTTTCCTGTGATGAGCCGCCTGTCTCCTGCCCATCCCTAAAAATAAACCATGGTAAAACTGCAAAGGGGAGTTGAGAGCATTAACAAAAATATTTTTCCATCAACAAATGCCAGGCTCACTCTACCAGGTGCTGGGCAGTTGGGGGTGGAGGGGAAGGACCTTCAGGGGCACAGGGTGGATGCTGAGCACAGGCCATGGTGGGTCAGTTGCACAGAGACTCTGTGATGCAGGGATGGCTGAGGAGCCAAGGCTCAGAGGTTACAGGTCTGCCTAAGGTATAACCAACCCAGAGCCCTGCCCTGTCCACGCCCCCTCCATTTACTAAAGGGGACGAATGGGCTCTGGGCCTAGAAGACGGAGAATCATGTTCGTGAAACACACCTATGGAAGGAAAGAGGGAGCGCGAAGTGAGCACGGGAGGCAAACACAGGGGCTTAATTCCAATCCCACCTCTGATCTCTCTGGCTTGGTGGCTTAGTCACAACCTTCCCCTTCTGCAGGCTAAAACGCCCCTTCTAGAACAGGAGGGTTTCCTCAAGATTTGCCAGCTCCCAGGGTAATGGCGGACACCTGGGAATGTGAAGCCGTCAAGCACTCGGCTCCGAAGGAATCGTCCTGGGCCAGAGAAACTGCTGAAGAAGCTGAAACATCATCACTCCAGGAGTCCTGTGGTGCAGCACAAGCCTTTCTGCAGTGCACAGGCAACAGGAAGGGCACGTGGTTGGGCGCAGGGGAGACGAAGTGGTCTGCCCGCCAGAACAGTAGGGACGCAGCAGTGAGCAGTGTTAGCACAGCTCCAGGCCACCGGAGTGAGGTGAACATCACCAGAAGAGGCACGTGGATTTTTCAGTTTCCCAGCACACAAAAAGTTAGGTCTGCACCAGCCTACATGTAGTCTATTAAGTGTGCAACAGCACTGAGTTTAAGAAAACCAACATTTCAATCTTAATTAAAAAAAAACCTTTCATTGCTGAAAAATGTTAACTGTTAACTACACCTTCATCAAGTTCACTGGTGCAGTTATAACAGAGACATCAACCATCATGGGTCACAGGTCACTAACGAAAGGTCTGCAGCACCATGAGCATTACCAAAATGTGACGTGGAGACGTGAAGTAAGCACACACTGCCAGAAAAGGGGTGTCAACAGACCCCCGGACACAGGAACTCCTGGACTCTCAACTTTAATCAAAAAGCACAGTGTCAGCAAAGGGACATGAGGCATGCCTGTATCTGTGAATGGAGTTGGGGCCAGAAGTAGGCAGACATCTTCCCTTCTCGCCCTTCCCTCCCTCCCACCTGTTCCCAAGTCCTGTTGATTTTCTTTCCTCGGTGTCTTTCCAAACTCCCAGCCACCTCCATCACTAACCTCACACCAACACCACCAGGCCCCTGCTGCCACTCCTGCGCCCTCTACAAAACGGTTCCCACTCAGCAGTCAGAGTGACCTTTAAAAAACAAAACTCTGATTGTGTCAGCTGCTTTAAACCCTGCACTGCTTTCCGACTGACGTCAGGATAAAGGTCTCAATCTCCAGCGTGTCCTGAAGACCCTGCAAGACAAGACTGAGCAGCGTCTGACTTCTCTTCCACCAGGCTACCTGCCCCGTGCCCTCCAGCATCTGTCTCCTTCCCTTCAGCTGGTCCACTCGACTTGCTGCTCCTCAGATCGCATCTCACACGCTACCTCACCTCCTGGGGACTAGCCTCTCCCCACTCCCACTACAGAGCTAAGTTTACAGGCCATGATGGCTGCTATAACTCTCAAGGCTTCCTTTATTTTCCTCATAACTTTTCCCAATTTGTATTTATACATTTACTGTTGTGAGCATTTTACCACCATCACCCCTTCTAGAAAGGAAGCCCTGTGAATCTGTTTGGCTCACCCCAGCATCCCCAGGAACCTAGACCAGTGGAGAACACAACAGCCACTTTATAAATGCCTTCTGGATAAACTAATCAAGCCAGTCAGACCCAGAAAGTGCCCTGAACACTAGTTTGGGCATCTTGGGGGACATACGTGCATACACAGCTGGCATTGGCATGTGCCTGCCTTAGTCAATCTACTTGGCGAAAGCACATCTAGCAAAGGTCTGAGGCAGCAGAGCCTGAGGATGAAACACCAAGTCCCCCAACAACCTCTTCCAGGTTCGGGAGAGTAGGCCTGACTCCTGTCTAGAGAATGACGCGCTTGCAAGCAACAACAGAAACGTTCCTCTGGCCTGTCCGACTGTTCATTCACTCTTTCACAAAACACTGCACAAGAAACATGAGCGTTAACTCAGAGACGCCTGGGCCAGGCACCTCTAGTCCACTCAGACCAGCAAGCGGCCCAGCTCCCAGTCGCCAGCCCCACAACACACGAGCAACTCCTTGGTTCAGAGCAGGGCCGCCATGCCCCAGGTCAAACCGCCAAGCTCCTGCCACTCCTGCCGGCTCCCATAGAAGCTCTGCTGCAAAGGAAGCATCTCCACACAGCTGCAGCAGGTCCCCCCCACAGACTTGGTGCACGCTGGTGACCCCACAGCTCTCACGGACGCCCTCAGGCATGTACCACCATCACCGCTTACAGGACACAACTCACCGTCTCTGAAGCAAGGGGCTGTCTCTTCAGAGCCTTCATGTGCAGCAGGAGTTACCACATCATGAATATTTACAAATGAATCAAAGACCAAGCGAGTCATAGGCTGTACACTCTGAACTGCACTGGCTGTTCAATAAGTAGTTCAATGAACCAACACCTTGATTACTTAATTTAAGTAATAGCTCTCCCAAAAAATGCTTTAAGACCTACAAGTTTTGGGTTTATGTTACATCCATAGCACTAACTGGGAAGAACTGCATCTTAATATTAGTGGGCTCCCCGCTCTGTGAGCACAGGACACATCTCCACTCACCCCCAGTGAGTTTCTGAGTCAGCAAGGCTGAGAGAGGGGCATGAAACTGCATTTCTCCCGGTGCCCAGGTGACCCCATTTTGAGAACCACTGTCCTAGGCCTGACCCAGAAGCCCCACCTGATTTGGGAGTTGGGGCTATTTTGCAGACTGGGGACCGGCTGAGCCGGGTCTGAAGACATGAGAGGAGACTTTATTCCCACGCAGCCCACAGAGGGCCAGTTTTGTCTTTTTTTTAGAACTGTCTTCCTAGAAACACTAACACTACAAGTGACTATGGCCAGAAATCTATTTGATTCCTCTAACTAGAGTGAGAGAACTAATGTAATGCTTCTCTAAACTAGATTCACTCATATTTCTGCAACTTAAAAATATTAAAAATATAAAAAAATAAAAGCTTGGAAAATAATTTCAAGACACTTAGCAAAGTGCCCTTTGAAAATTGAGAAAAGGACGAAATGGCACTTATAGCAGCTTCCAGCATTTCTTCAACAGAAGAATCCATCTTTAAACAAAACTATTAGCAGGCTCCCGCGTCCATAAAGCAGATGAAGAAAGCAAGTTGCTGTGGTTGGAGCCCCAGCCTCTGCCTTTGCCTCACCCACCACAGGAGTCGGTCAGGACCCCCTCACAGCCCACAGCTTTCTCAGCAATGAAAATGAATACGCTTCTGGTAAAACTGACAACACAGAACAATCTCTTAAGGACACTGCTAGGAAAGAGGCCAGACACCAAAGGTGTGTGTGCCACGTATGCTCCATTTCAACAGGCCAGGCACCACCAGCAACGATGGTCACATGATCAGAATAGTGGTTATGGCTGGGGCAGAAAGGTAAGTTCTGGAAGCACTTGATTTCTGAGCAGGAGGGTGATCCAGTGGGAGTGTGTCTGCTTGGTGGAAATACAGTTATCTGTGAGTATGTTGCTCTACCCTGAAGTTTGTTGGAAAAGAGCTAAATTTTTAAAAAGTCTTCGTGGGGTTCTGGGAGCCCAGCTGGAGCCAGCTGACAAAGAAAGCACAAGGCCGTCCTTCACTGACCCCCAGCTCTGCTTGGGCAAGGCTCCTGTGGGACCAGAGGACTTCAAGCCGAGATGGGAGGTGGTACTCACGAAGCTTTGATGAGCAGCTTCTCTCTCTCCTGAAGCTCCCGCTTCAGACTTTCTACTTCCACCTTGAGCTCGATGTTCTTCCAGGCCAGATTAGGAAAGAAAATAAGTGTCAGACACAGGGCACAGGAATGTCTAACAGTGGGGAAGGGCTTCCACAGACGGTACAAGGTGCTCGTAACAGGCAGTTATTACATTCAAACCCTCATTAGCCTCGGGGCATAGGGAACAGGGAATTATTAAACACTGGTGGTCTCAAAACAAGCCTGGATTTCTGGAGACTTGGAGCAATTATGTAAATTTTCCAAGCTTCTAACAGCCAGAGCATTCAAACATAGAGGCATAAATGTCATACAAGTGAGGCTGATTTAAAAATTGTTTGCCCTCCACCAAGCAAATTTACAAGCAATTCTGCAGTTTGCTTTTACCATTCCAAGGCAATTACGTCTGGTTGTTTACAATCATGCATGTGGTGGCTGCAGCAGTAGGAATATGTTACAGCTTACAAGAAATTAAGCATGCGGATGGATAAGTGGGAGGCCACATCACCGCTGTCTTATTTGATGTAAGATTTCTGGGTCTTTGTTCACAAATGAGTCACAACTGCGTAGGACCAGCTGACTCTAAGGACACCACCGAGTTCTCCAGCCATGTCCCTCTTAGTGATGGGAGCCAAGGGAGTCACATGTGGTCCTGCGCTTATAGCACCGTGAGAACCCAAAGGCAGAATCTTTAGCAAATAGACTGCAGTGTCAGACAGTAGGGCAGTGCTGGGCTTCTCACACGTGTGCACAAATGCATCCCGGACAGGATACTAGAGGAATTCGTGTGGCAGAGACTTGGCTCTGGGTACGTGGTTTACAGAGGACTGCTGCTGCCCACCCAAGGTGTCTCAGAAACCTTGCTCCTGTTTTTCAGTGATTCATGGCAGCTTCACATGCCATCCCATAATACCTCCGTATGAGTTTAAATAACATTTCCAGTTACATTTATACTCTTCTGTCTTTCTTTCTTTTTTTTTAGACTAGGTCTCACTAATTTTGCCCGTGGAACCGCAGGCTCACGTTGCCCAATGTACCATAGACTCAAGCAATCCTCAGCCTCAGCTTCCCAGGTAGTTGGGATTACAGGCACACGCCACCATGCCCAGCTATTTTTTGGGACTAGGTCTTGCTAGTGTTGCCCCAAGTGGGACTCAAACCGCGACCCCTAGCCCCAGCCACTTCATAGGTTGAAGTTTACAGGCATGAGCCACCATGCCTGGCTTATATTCTCCTTTCTGCCAGGAAGCTCCAGGGAACAAGCACCCCAGGTCTATTTCTAAGATAGAAATCACAAGAGTAAGACCAGGTGGATGTGGGTTCAAATCCTGCCTCCTTCACTTCAGGACATTTATCAGTGGCCACTGACAGGCTGACCATGGGCGAAGTAGTGAGAACACGGTGGCAAATGAGACACACACAGGTCCCGCCTTCATGCCAGCTCTGAGTACATGACAACAAGCACAAGCCCACAACTGCCCACAGAAGCACTAACCTAGGAGGGAAGAAGCAGTTTCTCCTTTCAGATCCTCCAAGTACCAAATGAGAAACATGACGCCCACCTGACAAAGGGGATCTGAGGACGACATGGGCTAGCGGATGAGATGGCCTAGGAGACAGAGCTCAATGCGTCATTTTCTTCACTGTCAACAGCAGCAACAAAAGGCATCATCTATGAGGTAGACTTTTTCTAAAAGCAGCTAGTCTGTACGTAAAGAATACTAAGTGACCACACCCAAAGCCTTCAGTTGTGGAAACTGCAGTAACAGCCTTCCTGTAGTGCGACCCTTCCCCGGTGCTTAGAAGGGCGGAGAGCATCTATGGAAAGAGCTTTCACCATATTGTCTAAGTGGCAAACTTATACTAGGAAACCGAAAAGACTAGACTGTTATTTTTCTCAAGCCCAATGCACATCATTATAAACTTCAGTTACAATATTATATGCATGGTAATCATTTCTAAACCAAAGCTCAAGACCCTATAAGCACTACCACACAGAAAAAGAATGAAGAAACTCATGAACCACTATTAAGGGAAGATATACAAGATAATCTTTAGGGAAAAAAAACAAAGTGCACAGCAGAACATGCTTGCATTTCTGCAAACAGGAGGCTTACCCACACATATCCACACACATGCACTTGCTGACGTATATAAAAAGCTCTCTGCAAGAAGGAATTCGTAATGGTGACATGCAGACGAACCGAAGACAAGGGTAGAAGAAACCTTTTCAGCGTAAACTTTCTGTGCTTTTATAATTTTGAACCAAGTACCCCTACTCCAAAAGCAAACTGAAATAAAAGTGCAGTGAAATAAGGTTATTTAATCAGACAATGGACAGTGCCGTACACTGAGTCTGGGAAGTATGAGCTTAAAATCTACCTGACATGGGAATGAGTTACAGGATATCAAGAAAGTGACTGACCCTGCCTGAGCTTCAGCTTCCTCTCCTGCAGGACCAGAATAAGCCCCACTGCATGGGGCAGACCTGAGAATTAAACTAAGAGGATGACTATGTACATGTCCAGGGCTGAGTTGATGGGGAACAGACAGCTCACATGTCTCAGCTCCCTGTCACCCAGAAGCTCTGAGACTCGTGACCACTACATTCTCATGGAAAATATTATGGGCTACAGGCTTTTCTGTAAAGGTTTGATTGCAAAATCCCCTTCCCCCAAAAGGGGACATCCTCTTAGTCTTTCCACTCTCACACAGAAGGAAGAAAAACTGTGTCTTGAAGGACAAAGAGCTTTTCAACTCTTGAAGAAGTCCAGAAGTACAGTGCGATCCCTCTTCAAGACGGTTCATTCACACTCATCTGATGAAACTCAAGGAGAGTTCTTTTCTCTCTTTCAAAAGTTTCCTCTGGTGCAATCTTCTAAAAAGAAAAGATGGAATAATTCCCAGGCCCAAAGCTAATCTAGAGGAGAAAGCCAGAACACAGGCCCTGCAATACTGCCTGTACCCGTGTCCTTTCAAGAAAGCCAAGTTCTTTTTTCAATGTACAGAACCAGGGCCTGAATTTAGACAGAAACTTCCAGGTCAACACATCAGATGGAAGAGACTTTTTTTCCTGAAAGTTATAAGCAAGTGCACAAGAAACGCCAGAAGAGTCTCAGCACAGAAAAACTGCCTCTCCTAACTTCCCTTGGGTTGCCAATGGAAGTCTCAATAGACAATGATGACAATTGTCGGGCACTGACTGTACACTGGGGTTTCTCATGTGTCGTCTCATTTTAATCCATACAAAGGATCCTAAGACAGAGGGGAGCTCGCTTAACTCTGGAAGTGAGCCCAGCAAGTTGAGTGGCTTCCCTACAGGGACACAAGCTAGTTGGTCACACAGGATTCAATTCTAAAGATAATTTCACCATTTCACTCTTTGTCTACATGCTAAATAATTAGAAAAATCCAGTTGAGATGAAGACAGAATTCTGATTTTAAGAAGACTTTCTAAAAATTAATCTCATACCCCTTTGCTAAATATTAAGGTCATCCTATTATCTTCATGTTCCCCGTAATAAATTCAAATTAAATGAAAGCAGCTCTATCTATTCATGCGAACTCTGAGAACAAATATTAATCAAATTCCTGCTTGGAATGACTGAGAAAAGGCACTGGGGAAAGCAGTCAGAAGTGGGACACTCACCGTTTTATAGATGAGATCAGTGGGGCCATCAAATTCCTGTTGCATTCTTTCCTCAAGGAAATAGATGCGGAGTTTTAGGTTAAAGTTTTCTTTCTTTAATCCGGTGATTTGCTGAAAAATAAGCACAGAAGGTCCATCAAAAGTAAGGTCAAAGGGTGATGCCAAAATTAATACCCACAGCTTCCAAGGCTACAAAGGGAAGGAAATATCAAATCTAGAGAAAGTCTACCTTTGCCACACCTGTACCAACCTTTGCCATACCTGTACCATTACACCAGATGCCACAGCAGTTAAAAGGCTAAAACACAGAAGAGTATACACCACTCTGCAGATGTAAACTGGACAACACAGATGAAACGACACAAGTCCTTGGTAAGCACAAATTATCAAAATTCTCCAGAGAAAAAGAAAGCCTTGAACAGTCTTCCAACTATTTAAAAAATTGAATTTATAGTTAAAATCATTCAAAATAATACTCTAGACCCAGAACATTTCAGCAGCATTTCTACCAAACACTTAAAAGGGGAATGATACCAAGTCTACACAACCACTTCCAGAAAACAGAAGATAAAAAATTTTCCCAGTTCCTTTTATGAGAGAATAGTACTATCCTGACACCAAAACCAAACAAAAATATTACAAGAAAAAACTAGATTAAATCCTTCATGAACATGGACACCTCAACTAAATTTTAGCAAATTGTAAAAAAAAAAAAAAAAAGGTTAATTATATCATGCATCGGATTTATTCCAGGAATGGAAGGTTAATTCAATACTCAAGTCTATCCATATAATTCACTAAATTTAAAGAATAAAGGAGAAATATGTGATCTCATCAACAGAATCAGGGAAAAATGTAATAAAACCCAACAGTCATTCAAGATAAAAAATCTCAGCAAACTTGGGAATTAAAGAAGACATCCTTAATCTGCTAAAGAACATTTATTAAACTTCCACAGATCTGAAATATAATTAAAGAAGAGAAGCTGAATGCCATTCTCCCACCACTGAGAAATGAGGAAAAGATACACACTCTCACAATTTAGGGTCAACTTGTAGTTGAAGTTCTAAACAGTGCAATAACACAAGGAAAAAAAATAAAAGCATTAGATAGAATGGGGAGAAATAAAACCATCCCTACTTGAAGATGTTATAATCATCTATATAAAATCCCAAAAAAAGTTGGGCATGATGGCGCATGCCTGTAATCCCAATTACCTGGGAAGCTGAAGCTGGGGATCACTTGAGTTCACAGGTATGAGACAACCCTGGGCAACAGAGCGAGACCTAGTCTCTCTTTTTTTTCAGAGACTAGGTTTTGCTACATTGCCCAGGGAACCGCAGACTCATGCTGCCCGGGGTACTACAGACTCAAGCAATCCCCAGTCTCAGCCTTCTAGGTAGCTGGGATTACAGGCGCACGCCACCACACCCAGCTATTTTTTGAGACTAGGTCGCACTATGTTGTTCCAGGTAGGTCTCAAACCCGTGGACTCAAGCAATTCCTAGTCTTGGCTTCCCTTCCTAGTATGGGAGCTGGGACTAAAGGCGTGCACCACTGCGCCCAGCCTACAACTGGTCTTCTAAAAATAAAAATATTTTTTTTTAAAACACCAAAAAATTTTTTAAAAAGCTTCTCAAACATAATAGTGAGCTTAGCAAAATTAACACGCAAATATCAATCACATACTAGCAATGAAGAATGAGAAATTGAATTTTTTAAATATCATTTATTATACCTCCAAAAAATGAAATTCAAAGTATAAAACATTATGTATACTGAAAAACCACAAAATATTGGAGAAATCAATACTAAAAAAAGTGAAAAGGCTTACTGCATTTAAGAATCACAAGATTCACCATAATAAAGGTGTCAATTCTCTCCAAATTGATCTAAAGATGTGACAAATCCAACAAAAATTACCGCAGGATTTTTTTTTTTTTGGTAGATAGAAATTAGCTGATTCTAACATTTATTTGGAACTATAAAAGAAGTAGGTTAGTGAAAATGATTTTTGAAAAAAAAAATCCAGCAGAACATAATACAGAAATGCACTCATATAATTATGGTCAATTTATTTTTGACAAAGGTGTAAAGACAATTCAAGAGAACAAGGATAGTCTTTTCATTTTCAACAAATGGTGTTTGTTAGAATTAGACATCTAGCCAAAAAATGAACTTTGATCTAAACCTCATCACACTTTAAACAAGAATTAACTCGAATTAGATGAGTTCTAAATATAAACTATAAAACAATTAACGTTTATTAAATCACAATGAAGAAAATCTTTGGTATTCAGGACAAGTTCTGAAATACAAAACCAAAGGCATGATTCATTTTTAAATATTTGTAATCAGTCATCAAAAGTTTAAAGACATTTGCTTTAAAAACAGCATTAAGAGAATAAAAGCACTAGCTACTTATCTCAGAGAAAATATTTGTAAATCACATATCCAACTAGAACACATAAATAACTCTCAAAATATAAGAAAACAACCCAATTAAAAACAAAACTGGCCAAAAATTTGAAAGAAACCACTCTGGAGAACACACAGATGACAAATAAGCATAAGGAAACATCTTCACTAACTTAAGTCATTATGAAAATACAAATTAAAACTATAGTAAGATACCACTATCCAACCATTAGAAAAGCTAGAAAAAAATTTAATTCGCAATACCAAATGCAGATGAGCATATGAAACCATCAGAATTCTCAAACTTTGCTGGCAGGAATGTAAAATGAGTCACTCTGAACAGACTGTGGCGCCCCTCACTATATGACTCAGCAATTCCACTCCTAAGTATTTACCCTGAAGAAATGAAAACCCATCGACACGAATGTTTACTGCAGCTTTATTCGCAATCTCCAGGACTGGGAAGAACCCACAGTCCTTCAGAGGGTGCATGGATGGCGCTGGCAGCCCATGATGGAGCAACACACAGCCACTGTGACACACACAGCAACGGGAATAAATTTCAAAGGCACGACAGTGAGGGGAAGAAGCTGGCCTCCAAAGACCACGTGAATCCTGAGTCCACGTACAAGACATCTGGAAAAAGCAAAATGATAGAGACAGAGAACAGAAAAGGTTTGGAATGAGAAGAGGGTCTGACCACAAAAAGACAACACAGGAGAATTTTTCACATTCGGGAACTGCTGTGTATGCTGACTGTAGTGAGGGTGACACGGACCTAGGACTGCATGCCCAGATACAGGAAAAAACCTGACTCTGACAAAGACTGCAAGACAGCATCCACCATCAAAACTCACCCAACAAGGCCAGGCATGGTGGCGCATGCCTGTAAGCGGCAGCCTAGGAAGCCGCGGCCAGTGCCAAGGATCGCAGTTCGAGTCCCACCAGGGGCACGCAGTGAGACCTACTTCCAAAAATATAGCTGGGCGTGGTGACGCACGCCTGTAATCTCAGCTAACTGGAAAGCTGAGGCTGGGGATTGTTTGAGTCCATAGTACCCCGGGCAACATGAGCCTGTGGCTCCATGGGCAAAAATAGTGAGACCTAGTCTTAAAAAAAAAAAAAAAAAAAAAAAAAAAAAAAAAAAAAAAAAAAAAAAAAAAAAAAAAAAA
>PVHY01015466.1:0-35975 GCA_004024945.1 Uropsilus gracilis
GTGTGAGGCCATCTCTCTGAAGAGGAATGAACTTAGGCAGCGAGTTTACCAACACTACCTCAGCTATTTTGCTCATTATATAGACTTCCAAATGGAGAAAGCTTTCCAAGTGGGGTTCCTTCCATGCTCTCTGCTGATCTCATGCCCTGAAGCCTTTGTTGACACTCCTTGCTGGCTCTGCTCCCTCTCCTCCCACCCAGCACCTCTGGTCTCTATAGCAGCACCCCTCCTTGTCTGGCAAACACAAGCCTGAGGGCATTTGCTCCATTTACCCACAGTAAAGCACAGACCCATCTGAGTAACCTTCAACCTCTCCCTGGTGAGCATAAAAAGAAACCTGCCCTCTTGCAGGGCATAACCATTATTTCCTCTCTAAGACATGGGCTCTGTGGAGTCTTCAGCTGCAGCCTTTTCAGAAAACTTTTATGTTTGGCAGAAAAGTCCAAACAGTTTTTATTCTTGTGTATCTCAGAATTTGGATGGCAACAATGTGCTTTTTGCTTTAAGTGTGGATGCCAGGAATTTGTTTCCAAAAAGGGATGTGACCTTAACATCAACAAATTGGCATTGACTGAGTCCTGGTAGCTTTTTGAACACCAACTTAAATGAAAGAATGACAGAAAACTGGCAGATTCACACCAAAAGAGATAAACAAAAGTTGAAATGATTTAACATCTAATCAGTCCTGATCTAGCAAGGGATTTTGTTTGTTTCTTGTCTAGTGTTTGTTTTAATGTTGGTTTCCTTAAATGGGCTTCCACCAGAGGAATTTTGTACTACCTGTGTCCGCATAAAAGGAAATCTGGTGCTTTTCTATTTTAAACATTAAAAATTTAGAGCATTTCTATTTTAAAAGGAAAGATGTTTTGCTTTCACTACTTTGATCAAACTGACTGGCAAAAAATTTGCAGAGATTTATGCAAAGTAGCTCATTTTTTTAGCCCAAAGCCAAACCCCCCCTTTGGAAACACTCAGAATCATTACAGGGTTCTCTCCTGCACAGCCAGGCAACAGATCTCCATGTACTTTGGACAGACACTTTTCTTTGCAGGTGGGGAGGAGGCCAGGATACCACTCCACCTAAAATATTCCAGAAACAAGCCTCTCCCAAAGCACCATATTCTCAAAAGCCTGCAGGGACTGTGCAATTATATATAAGTATGAAGCAGGGCAGGTGTGAGAGAATAATGGCAAGCTTTTTGTATTTCAAAGTAAGGAGGAAGGATGAAAGTCTTCCAGGAAGATACTTCACAGTATGTGCAAAGATCCTGGGGCAGAAAAATAGTCAACTGATTGGAAGTGCTGAAAAGTGCAGTAATGAGTAGAGATTTGTGGAATGTGGAAGCAGGTAGAGAGATGGAGTTTCAGATAAGAGGAACACCGCCTATCTCTCTAGCCTGCTCTGGCACACTAGAGAGTGGGCAACAGCACCTCTCTGATTTGTAACCCAGATTCCTAACCTCTTTGGAATGTCCTGAGACATATGACCTATTAGTGATGACTGTCACCCCCACAGGTAAATTCTCCTGTTATCGTGCATCCTGGCATCCTCCCTGCTGCACTTTGCTACTGCTGCTTTACCTTCTTACTCTACTTCGTGATCTTTTGTGGTCCTGAGACCTGCTGCATCTTCCATAGGGATTGGCTCTGGATTAGTTTTTGCTCTATGATGGCAGAGTTATAGCAGGACCATAGCCATGCAAGAACAGTGCCTGAGAAAGGACAGGTTATTGTCTATGGGTTCTTAGGCTCAAGGAACAACAGTGAGGCTAATTATTTAATAAGCAGGGGAAATAAAGTTTTTTTTTGTTTGTTTTGTTTTGTTTTTTGTTTTTTTTGTTTTTTGTTTTTTTTGAGACTAGGTCTCGCTATTTTTGCCCATGAAACCGCAGGCTCACGTTGCCTGGGGTACCACAGACTCAAGTAATCCCCAGCCTCAGCTTCCCAGGTAGCTGGGATTACAGGCATGTGCCACCACGCCCAGCTATTTTTTGGGACTAGGTCTCACTGTTTTTTGCCCCGAGCGGAACTTGAACCGCGATCCCCAGCCCCAGCCGCTTCATAGGCTGAAGCTTACGGGCACGAGTCACCGTGCCCAGTTGAAATAAAGTGTTTCTAAGGCCAACAAGGAGTCGACTATCTCACCCCAGGTAGTTTCCACCAAGTCCAGAAGTCCCAGGCAAATGGCTGTTCTTCCAAGATGGCACCTTCCCACCAAGAAAGCCCCGAGAGCCTGGCAGGCGGGAGCACTCACAGGGGACACCAAGATGACACTGCAGTAGCACCAATCACAGGGTGAATGTCGGGACGGATAGCACTGAATGCTGGACCAGACAGGAACAGAGGCAACTGCACCCAAAGCTGTAGTTAGATGACACCAGCTTCTTTCTTTATCTTTCTTTCTTTTTTTTTTTTTTGCGTTCTGATAGTGACCTAGTGACCCAGACACCACATGCAGGTCACCTGTCAAAGGTGCTGCGCCCACTGGAGTTAATAGCCTGTATGTAAGTGGTTGGCACACACCAACAGCTCTTTGAGACTACAGGTCTGGGGGCGTTTTTTTAGGGGGGTCGTTGGGGCTCCTTTTGATATGGGGTCAAAAGAGGTAGAAGCCTCTAACCAGCAAGCCACAGAAAAAAAAATACTTTTTAAAATGCGGTCTGCTGCCCAGCTTTTTTACTAGCTCTGTCTCATCCCTGTGTAGCAGTTGCAACTCAAATGCAGTTCAACAACAGGGTTTTAGTAACAAGAAAAATTAACCAGGAAAACGGAAAGTCCTCAAAGCCCAAGTGGCAATTACCTTACCGCAGTCACCATTTTCAGTCCCCAAAGTCCCAAAGACACATGTCCAAGATGGTACCCTTTGCCCCTCCACACCTGCGGCAGGTACTCTGCAAAGTCCAGTCTTTCTCCAGCTTCTTCTCTTTGCTTCTTCTCTCTCTCTCTCTTCTCTCTCCAGTGTTCAGAGCTGCTCCACTTCTCCAAAGCTCTTCAGACTTTTTCCACAATTGCTGATGCACAAATCAGTTTTCCAGCTCCCTGGCCATCTCCAGGTACCAGCTCACTGGGCCACCTTGCTATGGGTGGAGGATGGGTGGAGAGGAACAAGTCAGTGACACTTGTTTTCTTTGTAATTGCCTTACCTCTTAGCTAATCTTAGCTAAAATTAGTGTTAACAGGCAGAATAAGGGATACACTAGGACCCCTAAACCTGCCCACTCTGAATGGATTCTACCATCTGCCTCATTACTCTTAGTGTGTAAACCTTCAATATAAAAGAATTTTTATACAATTAGTGTTTAATTTTCTCTTCTCATGAGAGAGAATGAAACCGGGACCACAATATGGGCAGTATTAAAATTCAAGCACTGATGCCTTTAACTGTGTCTGAAAAACACAGAGGTGAAAGAAGCCTAAACAAGAAGGGTACTTTCACTTTGTTGCAAATTCCAGGTGTGGACCCTGGAGTAGAGAATGTATCACCTGGAGGGTGTGCACAGGGATATTGGAGCCTTTGGTTTTTAGGAGGAAGGGAAAAAAAAAGAGATAAAAAGGCAAGGAGCAGAGACTAAAGGGACAGAGTTTTGGGGAGAGGAGAGACAAGAATGATCAGGTGGTAGCCAGTGATCAGTCTGGGCAGAAGCCCCCTGGAAGAGTGAGCAAGTGGTGGCAAGGAGACATGGTGACTGGTAGAAGAGTGGCCCGTGTGGAGAGTGTGGCACTGCAGCAAAGTGGCATGGAAAGCTGGCACCTGGAGATGGCCAGGAATTTAGAAAGCTGATTTGTGCATCAACGTTTGAGTAAGTTTGAAGCACCTTGGCGAAGCGGAGCAGCTCAGAACACTGGAGAGAGAAGAAGCAAAGAGAAGAAGCTGGAGAAAGACTGGACTTTGCAGAGTGCCTGCCTCAAGTTTGGAAGAGCAAAGTGCACCATCATGGACATGTATCTTTGGGACCTTTGGGACTGGAAATGGTGGCTGGGGTAAGATAACTGCCATTGGAGGCATTAAGGACTTTTTGTTTTCTCTGTTAATTCTCCTTGTAAAAAACCCTGTTGTTAATAAACTACATTTTGACTGATAACTGCTACGTGTAGGTGGTGGGAACCTGAGGAAACTGGGTGACAGAAACTGCATTTTGAATGCGGCTTGTTGGTTGGTGACTTCTGCTCCTTTTGACCCATTATCAAGAAGAAAGAATATAGTTTCCAAACCACACCCCCAGTTAACCATCTCCATCATGAGTAAATGCCCAACCAAACACACACAAGGGCCAGGCAAGTCTAGAAGTGAAATCTGGTCAAAAGGGGGCAGAAGCCGTAACCAACAAACCACAGGTTCGCATCACCTGTGCATAGCAGTTGCAGCTCAAATGCAGTTCAAACAACAGGGTTTATTTACAAGGGACTATTAACAGGGAAAACAAGTCCTTAAAGATACAATTGGCCAGTCATCTTACCCCAGTCACCATTCTCAGTCCCAAAGGTCCCAAAGACACATGTCCATGAAGGTGCCCCTTTGCCCCTCCAAAACTGAGGCAGGCAGTCAACAAATTCCAGTCTTTCTCTGGCATCTTCTCTTTGTTTCCTCTCTCTCCAGTGTTCCGAGCTGCTCCACTTCTCCAAGGTGCTTCAGATTTCTTCCACAATTGCTGATGCACAAATCAGCTTTCCACATCCCTGGCCATCTCCAGGTACCAGCTTTCCAAGTCACCTTGCTACTGTGCCACACTCTTCACACTGGCCGCTTTTCTACTGGCCACCATGGCTCCTTGCCACCTCCAGCTCACTCTTCCAAAGGGCTTCTGCCCAACCTGGTCACTGGGCTACTCTACCCATCTGCCATTCTCATCTCACCTCTCCCCAAATGTCTATCTGTCCCTCTAGTTTCTGCTCCTTTTATCTTCCCCCCCCCCACACACAAAGCCAAAGGCTCCAATTTCCCTGTACACACCACACCCTCTAGGTGATACATTCTCTCCTCCAGGGTCCATACCTGGAATTTGCAACAAAGAAAAAATACAATACCCTTCCTATTTATGCCAGTACCCTTTTACCTCTGTGTTTTTCAGACACAGCTAATGGCACCAATGCCTAAATTCCAATATTGCCCATGTTGTGGTCCTGGCTTCAGAAGCAAAGGTGCAAAATCAAAATACTAGTTGAGTTAAAGGCTGCCATTGTCAGTCTCTTCATGGATCTCTCACCCATATCTCTTTCAAGCTTCTCCTTCCATGTCCCCAAGTTCATGATACACATCCAAGGTGGAAAAACAAGTGCAGTTTCTTCCTGAGTCTGTCTGTTCCATGTGCCTCCTTCAGGTCTTATTACACTTTCCCAGATATGTCTTTTCTAGCATCTCTTTCCTGCCAAGCTCCACTCTTCCTTGGATGGGGCAGGAATCCAGGATCCTCCCCTTACTCTGGGGAGACACTGCTATATTAGAAGATCTAGAACAAGAGCTTCTTGAGGTCCCTTCATTTTAAAATCGTCCAGTTTTATAATGTCAGGTTTATGCACTAATCCATTTGTTATTTGCAGTTATTGTTATTTTGAATTTAGAATATAGAACTTGTTAAATATAACTATCAAGCAGTTTAAAGTTGTGACTATCAAGCAAATACAATAGGAATATGTCCCAAAGATATTAATTCTTTGATAAATAAGGGGTCAGTAAGATGATATAAATGATTCAAAGAACATTTATGAAATGTCTGCCTGAAAAATTTTTTAAAAATTAAAGAAAGGTTAAGGTAAAATAACTACCCTGGCTATTATATTATAGGATGCTTAACTTTTGTGATCATCTATTCCACCAGATAGAGATTTTGCACATCACTAATGGGCAAAAATCCACAAGTTAACTTTTGCTCCTGTAAGAGCCATAGCAAACCCCAGAATATCAAACATTGTCCTAAAGGATACCCCATAATCTCATAACCCCATTACCCCATTAATTGCATTATACTCATTAATTACTTTTTCTGTTCTATTATGATGTCAGCATAATGTACATTTGATCCCATTTCTATTTTGATTTCTGTTATTTTCAGATCTGAGTAAGGAATAACAGTACCAGGCAGAAAGTGAGTTTTAAATCAAATGAGGGTTAGGATACATCTCTCAGTTACATGTCAGAAACTGTAAGTGTACGTTTTCCATTTCAGGGATAGTCACTAAAATTTTCTTTCAGTTCCAAAAGTCTAACTTTAAATATATAAAGTTGAATTTATGATGGGGTGGGGAAAAGTACTCTCCTTAAAACTGAGAGCAAAATTAATGATGACCCACTGGAGCCAAAAATAAGACTGATGGATATTTTCCTTAGTTGTTTCCTGAGGCCTTGGCTTGCTAGTTGGCAACTTCGTCATTTGAGCGTGTCCTACTGTGGCCAAATTGCTGACCAGAGTTCCTTGAAGGGCTCATGGTCACACTGCATGTTCTAGAACCAGCTGTACTTGTGTATAAGCCTCATGCTTTTCTCACCTCAAAGTCACACTTGCTGTCATATGGCTCACTAGGAAGCAGATATAATTAAATGTTTAAATGTTCCATACTTGTTTTAAACTCTTAGGTTTTTGCCAAGCATACTTTTGTGGGCAGTAATGTATCATTTTTCATCGCACTTGCCAGGGGGGAGTCTGAACTACAAGCAGCAGAGGCTATGCCTATAATGTCCCACTAAACAATTCCGAGAGGCTGAGAATGTATTTTCCTGGGAAGGAGGTGGGGTGGGGAATTGAAGGACACAAATCACAGGGTGTTAGTTTGGGTTTGGAATCTGGGTTCCTGACTGCGTATTTTGAATATCAAAAATAACAATTTTGAGATGAATAATTTCATTGAGGAATTCTGGGAATCTTTGGCTTTTTTATAGGTGTTGTTCATGACTAAGGAGGTGTTCTATTGTGAACTTGGAAAGTAACTCCCAGAGGTTCTTTCGTGCAGGAGGGTGGGAAGGAGGCCATATCTCTGTCATATCAGACTTGGGAAATGGAAATGGAATTGCTCCCAGGGCTAGAATTTGTCTGTCATTTACTACTAAGTAAGCTCAAAGGCCCAATTCTTTTCCTCTTCTTGGTAAACTAATACAAAAAGCTTAGGAAAATTATTTCTTACAGAATTCAGAAAGTTCTAGAAAGAATCCAAATACTCAAATGATTTCTTTGGCTTGTGGCAGGCATAGTAATTGTCCTCACAAGTTAATTCATTGCATGTTGTGAGAAGTGTCCCTCACTCTCTTCTGACCAGTCAGGAAAAAGCAAAATGGAACCTTCTCCAAAGTACTTGAAAGACCAGGAAGCTGGGAGCAATCCTTCTTTAGTGAGAAAGCATCCCTGATGCTTACACATACCTCAAAAGTAAAAAGGAGAATGTCCAATAAAAACCTCTTGTCATTACCTAAGACAGATTTAAATTCTTTACTAAAGCATACAAACTATTGAGTAAATAAATAATGAATCAAGTGATATTATCTTGTCATGGGTAATTTAAAGAGTAGAGATCATTTAAAATTCAATTTTGCATGTAAAGGGAAAAGCTTCCCTTTCTTCAGCAATTACCCATAAGTAGAAGAACTTAGTATATGTCACTAAACATTTCAATGTCAAGGTATATGTATTTCCAGAAACAACCACATGCTTAATGGAACTGAGTCTTCAGGACATATTTACTGGGAGGGATTCCCTTCATGCTTAAGAGAACACTCACTTGGATCCTCTTACTTTAAAGCTAGCTACCCATTGTGAAAAAGTCCTACTAATTCCCATTTTCTTCTACTTAGTTAATAAACTTTTACAAAAGGTTGAAAGAGTCTCAGAGAATGGGAAGTTTCCCTCCATTAAGGAATGAGCAAGCCTAAAGCCCTGGAAATATGTTTTTGAATTTGATAATAATGGTACTAATAACAACGATGACGATGATAAATAGCAGTGCTAGCAAATGCAATAACTAAACTTGCGTGAGCTTCCGTTACACACCAGGCTCCATACTGAGCACTCAGCATTACCTCAAGTATCTTGTTATCAGGCAGGGTGAGGGTCACCTGAGGAACCCCCAAACCTGCTAACATAGCATAGCTTCTGACATGCACTGCATATAGATAAAGCATACACTAGTGTGTAAAGCCTTCAATGAAGAGAACTTTAATACAATTAGTGTCCAATAAAGAGAAGGGAAAGAATAGATAAAATAGGCTTCACAGAAAACACCCAGTTACCCATCTCCTCATGGGCAAATACCCAGCCAAACGGTTGGCCAAAGCAGGGCCTCTGAGACCCTGAAAGCTTGCCACAAGTCTAAGGTACCTTCTGACCCTCAGCAAAGGGGCAAAGGGATCCAGGCCAGTCTGGAAGGAAAAGAGCAGTATCAGGTTAAAGGCTGCCATTGTCAGCTTCCTCACAGGTGTTTCAGCTGTCTCCTTCCATGTCCACCAAGTCCCTGGTACAAGTCCAAAGCTGAGAAGCAAGGGCAGCTTCTTCACATGTCTCTTTGCTACATGTATCTCCTCCAAGAAGCCTATTTCTCTTCCTTTTTTCTCCCTATCCGCTCCTTAGCCAGGTCTTCTCTGCTCTTAGTCCTCCCATCAGTCTTTTGTAGCTCACTTCACTGCCCAGCTCTACCCATGCTTAGGGTGGGGCAAGGAATCTTCGAGGTCCCCTTTCCCAGCATCCACCCTGTTACACTCTCAGTCATCATGTCTCTCTGAGTTCTGCCACATAAAGAAGCCCTCACAGAAACACATGCTAGCAAAAATCCCACTTTGGGGAAGTGGTAGACATTTTCCAAAAAGTCCCACTGAATTAACAAAAAAATTTTTTAATCTTGTTTCATCATAAACATTTAGGTCAATGTTACACTACTTTATAATACATATGCTTTTATTCACAAACAAGTTATTTTAAACTACCAAACAATAGGAAAATTGTATTTCCTATATAAATTGTCTTTACTTGATATTTGTATTTCACTCTTCTTGAAGTCATCTCACTACCTTAAGTGAAATATCATTAGCTAGCGATTTAAAAAAATTACATTCCATTAACATAATAAACCACTATCATTAAGATGGACAATGAATTCATTTACCTTGTTTACTTCAAGATTTCTGCCTTCTGTATTTTCTTCTCCCCTTCCTCCTTATTTTTTTCCTCATAAGTTCAAAAACTTTCGCTCAACACTTTTCTCAGTTTAATTATACAGAATAATAGAGGCTAGCAAAGCAAAGCAGTAAATGATTTTGAGGCCTCCATTCCTTGTCTTTTCTGATGTACTGTCCTTGAGGCCTTTAACTTATTACTAATTCCTCTTGGTTCCTGTAAATAGTCATCCTGGACATGAGACAACTCAGGTCATTCTGACACTCACCTTTTATTGCCCTCAATTTAGACTGATGGGAAAAAACCAACAGTTTGTAAAACAGATGATATGCACGTCCAATTTTAAGGTGTATTGTCTTCTTTACATATTCAAAGTGAGCTTTCTCATCCTCTTGGCATAACCCAGCAAAGGAAAACAATGCAAATGTGCCTGTCACCAAATTTCTTGGGAGTGTCTACTGTCAAAATGCTTTTTTCTCGAACCTTTGACCAAAATGTCCTTCTGAAAGGATGATTCACCCTGGTCTGTTGACTTAGTGTGTCTCAGCACTTGACTGCAACATCTTGAAGGTTCTAGAATACAATTAAGGCCATAAAGAGCACATAGGATGAAAAGAAGGGGCTATGTTAGAATTCAGTGACAATTGTTACTGGAATGGCAGTCTCAGTTCCCTTGACCAATAAAAGGAAGCAGAGTTTGTGAAGGAAAGTAGTTTGTTTGTTCACATTTGAGGTCAATTTTGTCCGAACACTTCGGCGTATATGGTAAAGACAGTAAAGTTTTAAGATACTGTTTTGTTTTTTTTTTTTCACATAAAGTACAGTCTTGAAAATGTTTTTCCAAAGTAGTGTTAGCTATGAAAACCCTTGGAATGTGTCCTTTCTTGTGCCAGTAAGAATATTACCTTCCTGGCAATTGCTGCATGCAGTCTCTTAAGAATTTTGTCTGTCCTATATAGCTGTTCATCAACAACTAACTATAAATTAATAAGTGATGGTTTAATCTAAAAGCTTACATTCAACATAGGTCAGCGGGCATTTAGCAATTAGAAACATTTTAGCTGTACAATCAACTGAATTTTCTGGGACCTTTCCAATGTGGAATTTAAGCTTCCATATCCCGTTGAATAGTATTATTAAAACACGCAACACTGTGTTGGCTTCAAGAATTTGTAATAAATTTATTGGATAGTTCTACTCCCAAATGAGAAGATTGACTGATGGGCCAAAGTGGTCCCTAGATCAGAACCTAATTTATGTGTTTCCAAAAAGACAGTCCTGCTCAGAGGATAATAAGCCGAGGCAGGTCAGACAATCACTTGGTTCGTGCTTCTGCACAGTGAATGCATTCCATGTCTTTCAAGATGACATGTGCTCTGTTTGACCTCTGTCTTGTCCTTGCACCTGCACTTCTATTGTGCTGGGGTTACAGGTCAGACAGCTCTGACCCATGTCATCAAGAACTCTGTGCAATTTGGAGTTCTCTGTGGTTTTCTCTGCTCATTTTTATTTGGCTATGGTGACCCAAATGTAGGGTAATAACAAGTTTATATAATTTAATAATACTAGTATGACTCACTTTAACACTTACAGACATTAAGAATTGGGAACTCTCTCATCACTTCTCATTATCCTCAGAGTTATTAGATGGGGACCATTATTGCCTCTGCTACAGGCTTTCATATCTGGTTTGGGAGGCTTTGTAATCATCTATCTACCTGTCCATCCGACCATCCATCTGTTCATTCATTCATCCAGCCATCTATCTACCCACCCACCCATCGTCATATGTTGGGTCCCTCAAATGTTTAAGCTCTCTGTTTGGGGTATTAGGGTTTTAGCATAATGTAGAAGACAACTAAAGAGACCATGGCTTTTAGTCCACAAATTGAAATAAACAAAATTTTAAAAATGCACTATTTTCTTTATAGACCTCACCCAGTTCGGCTGGAAGCTAATTCTGTTTCAGCTATTACAAAGAATTCTGTGCAAAGCTCTGCAAAGGTCCCCCAATTTTATACATGCTCCAGTATATCAGAGAAGTTCTTTGGGGGTACTGCTGGTCATTACTCATAAGACATTGAGGTTTATAGCCCAAATGTGCCCATGAGGGCTGGTGATTGTGAACCTGCTATGCCATCCTACGTGGACATTTTTGGAAAGTTCTAGTGACTCAAACTGGTCTCTCTCAGTATACTGCACAGCCATTCCTCCCAAGGGCTCTGTCAAGGAGGACAATGCTGGTCCCTTTAGTACACAAACCTCATTTCCTTTCTCAGTCTAGAAGCATCATTTTCTCCACTCTCTCCTTCTCTAGGATATTGTGGTTGGCTCCAACTTTAGGAAAACTAAGACACAAAAGGGAGCATCAAGCAAACAGTTTGTGCATTCTGCCTTATGGCTAAATCACAACCCCAAAAGGAGGAGAGAGGGAGATGCCAGAATCCCTAGGAAATATTCTGACTTTTATGCTGATTAGCCCAGCCTCGAAATGATGTCTACAGCCAGGCAAATGTGTTACACTCAGCTGGCCTAAGCATCAGCTATCTGCTCCTTGGCAGAGGAGATGGAATTCACTGATTAATGTATCAATCAAGATTCACTCCTGGAAGCTGGAAGCCAGCCCATCCAAACTGAACAGTGACTGTGTAGAGAGAATTGGAGAGAAATAGTCTTAATGTGCTCCTTTGCGTGGTTAATAGGCCATTTTTGGGGAGGGATGGTCTTTTTAAAAAAAATTATTATATTATTTATTTTATTTTACATAGATATCTACCCCAGGGTTCTCTCCCACCACCTTATCACCTGTGAACCAGCGTCTTAGTCTTTTGTACTCTTCCTTCCTCCACTCCTCCCCTTGCATGTTCTATGCTTCAATTCTGCTAAAAATTAGTTTTAAAATTTTCCTTTTCTGTTTGTTTTCCCTTTGTCCTTCATGTAAGTGAGACAATATGAAATCAAGTCAAAATGGGGCAGAAGCTTCCAACCAACAAACCACATTTAAAACCTTCTGTCACCCAGGTCCCCTCAGGTTCATACCACCCGCACAGAGCAGTTGCCAGACAAATGAAGTTTAACAAGGGATTTTATTTACAAGGGAAATTAACAGGGAAAACAGAAAGTTAAACAAATGTCATTAAAGCCACACGTGGCCAGTTATCTTACCCCAGTCACCAGTTTAGTCCCAAAGGTCCCAAAGACACATGTCCAACATGGTACTCCTTTGCCCCTCCAAACCTGAGGCAGGCACTCTGCAAAGTCATCTTTCTCCAGTATCTTCTCTTTGCTTTTTCTCTCTCCAGTGTTCCGAGGTGCTCCACTTCTCTAAGGCTCTTTAAACTTTTTCAACAAATGCTGATACACAAATCAACTTTCAAAATCCCTGGCCATCTCCAGGTACCAGCTTTCCATTACACCTTGCTGTGGTGCAAAACTCTCCACACGGGCTACTCTTCTGCCTGCCACTATAGCTCCTTGCCACCACCAGCTCACTCTTCTAGGGAGCTTCTGCCCAGCGTGGTCACTCGGGCTACTGGCCCATCATTCTCATCTCACCTTTCCCAAAAGTCTCTCTCTCCCCATCTCTGCTCCCTTCCTTTTATCTCCTCCTGCTCCCTCTCCTCCTTTCCCCTCTCCTCTCTCCCTCTCTCTCTCTTACCCTCTCTCTTTTGGGTATACATTTTCTCTCTTCAGCACCTGGGATTTGCAACAAAGTAAAAGTATTCTTACCCTGTTTAAGCCTTTCTGTTTTTCAGACAGAGCTAATGGCATCAGTGCCTAAATTCCATTACTGTCCATATTAGATCCTGCCTTCAATACTGCCCACACTGGGGTCCCAGCTTCACATCCAGTATTTTTCTTTTTCTTTCTGGTCACTTTCTTCCCTCAGTCTGATATTATTTTCTGGAATTTAAAAGAGTTAAACACCAATTTCCACTTTGGTGGTTGTCCTGGGGGCTAAATGAAATTTAGGAGACAGTACTAAGAAATCAACCATCCCTTGACTTTCCCATTACTCACTGGGCACATATTATTTATCTTCTGTTCACCAGCCTCCTTGCATATAATAAGTTCCAAGTATATACTCACTACGTAGGTTCCATTCTTTAGTACCTTAACTTGGTGCCGGACACAGAATGTACAAACATAATTCAAATAATATATGCCTTTGAAGAATCCAAGGTTCCATTCTTCTCACTGAGAACCTAATGTATGGTATATTATTGAAAATATTTCCTACATATCTCTCTTGTATCTCTTGCAATTGAGGCAAATAAAGATTTTCACGAGTGTGGTGGATACAAAGAGCAGGAGGGTATCTAAATGCTGGTATGAACTTCCCTAGTGAAACTTCTAGCAAAGGAATTCACAAATAAAACCCCTTTATCCTCAACTCTTTAAAACTTGACGTCATTACAAGAGCTCTGACCGCTTGAAAAATTCAAAGTCCTTTCTCAGTGCCCATCTCTGATTCTTCCCTGGTGTGGGGCTTTGGATCACTCAGATCCTGAAATGTCTCTTCCCTTGACTTGGCTTGCTTGAATTTTCCCTTTGTTTTTGACACTTATTTTTCCTTCTTCTCCACTGCTGTTTCTTTTTTTCTTCCTTTCCAATTCTAGTTTTGCCTCCTCTCTTGGTTTTGCACCCAGTTATATTGGAGGGTGTCTGTCCATCTTTCTGTAAACTCACAACCTTAAGGAACTCCGATTTTGCAGGATTTAGACCATCCTCTCAAGATAATTCCTAAATGTCCTACTGAAAGGTCAGTTAAAGGCACTAAGAGTCTCCACAGGTGAGACCACTAAAGATGCCAAATAAGTTCTTTATGAACATCACCCAACTCAAATCTCAGCTTGCAGTTGTATAGCCTGCTGCTCAGTCTTACCCGCCTGCCGACTTTGCCCACCACATCAGCAAAACCCATCCCCCATGCCCTTGTCCCTATAAAGGCAACCTCCCACTCAACATAGGTGAGACTTCACTGACCCCTGGCCCTAGGGTCAGTGAACCTCCACTGGAAATGCAGTAGTAAAAACTTTTCTTCATTACTCTGCCTAGCTTCTGTTCTCTCCTTTCTCATGTCCTTTCACCTACATCCTAACTTTTGTCTGAGCTCTAGTTCCCTATTCCCTGAGTGCCAAGAAAACTTTGCTGAAAAGCTTCAATATTGCTGGAACGTCACCATAGCTGGTGCTCTCAGCTGTCAATAACTTTGAATAAGCCATCTGACTCCTAGTTCCCAGTATCAGCCCAAAATAGAATTAGGAGATTGGACCAACCGATCACAAAAGTTTCATGCAATTCACATCTCTGAAGTATCAATGCACACACCTGCTATTGCTTTTGATTTCTGGAAGGCATGTAGTTTCAACTTGTAACAAAAATATCTGTAGTCTTCAATAAACTGTAGCATTTCTTTAAAAAAAAAGTTTCATGCAATCCCAGAAACTACATTCTCATTTCTTTCTAAATCTGAATTTATCTTCCTGTACCTCAAGCATTTATTCTTACCCTATTCACCAGTTTCAGTCTCATTTTACGTTTCAACTCTTCTGTCTTCTATATCATCATTGTCACATTTTTTGTTTTTGTCTGCAAAATTTTCCCTTCTTGGGACTTCCTTGGGCTACTCTTCTTTGTTACTTTTGCTTTGGTTTAGATCTCTTTCCCCTCCAAATCCAAAACTTTGTTTAAAAAAAAAAAGTTATTCAAGCCTGTTTTATTTGTAGCACAGAAGAACTTAATTTTTCTGACTCTAGCCTGCCTTTTATGCACATATGTGCTGTTGACCTTCAGTCAATTTCTATGCTACTATTTTCTGTTCACTATTGACATTTTAGTTTTGCTGTCATTGCAAAAGAATAAACAGAAATGAAACCCCTTATGACCATGATATAGATTCAATGGGAAAAGAGTTACAAATCTCAACTCAGGCATAACCATCTAAATAAATAAAGGTAAATGTATATACAGAAAGTGTACATCTCCAAACAGTTTTACAAATGGCTAAAGTTTTCTCTTCATTACTGTACATCCCAAATGTTCCACACTTGTAGAAGCACTTATTCTGAAAAAAATGCTTAAAAGTAAATAGATCCAATATATATTATTTATTTTTAAAGAGGAGAAAGTGCCATGATTAAAATATGCCCTTAATCAGACTTTTCAATAGGCCACTTTTAAGAATGTGGCCTTCTAGTTGGAGCCTAAAAGCAGGAACCTGGCATTCCTATGATCTCCTCCCAGAAATGGTATTAACTTATTCAGTAGCCTTAAGCTCTTCACTTAACCTTTTAGCTCACCCTTTATAAAGAGAGGATAATAGCCTTTCTTGGGGAATTACAATGCAAAATAGTTTAGGTTTGTAAAGTGTTTTAAAATGAGTCCCATATTAAATTGCCCTGTAATTTGGGGTATTATTTAAAGAAATAATGAGGATGGTAATTAATTAAGTATCTATGTTCCCATGGGAGAAGAATAACAGAACTTTTTAATAATGTATAGAGAAAAGCTTGGAAGGGAGGCAAAGTGGTTTGGTGAATGAGAGCAGGCATGTTTGAAAATAAAAGTCAGATGAAAACTGCAGAGTGTGTGTCCTTTCTCCATGACCTATACACTTGGTTCTTTTGAAAATAATATTTATGTATGTGTTTTGGAGACTAAGTGGAATCCAGGGACCATGGAATAAGAGAAAAGACAATTCTTCAATATTCATTAAAATATGAATAGGATAGAGGGAAAACACTATTATCTTGAGAAATAATTTAAATGAATTTTAATGAATTTAAATAATTTTACATCTCTTCCTTGGGAGGTAGCAAAGTGACAATGTAATGTGACTTTAATAAGCCTCTTTCTGTTGATCAAAAATAAAATTCTCCAAACCTACTGAACTCAAACTTAACTTAGTGGGGGTGATTGATAGTGGATGGTTTCTGAGGCTTAAGAAATTAATGGACTAGATTGAAATATTAATCAGAGTCATGGGGTTCTGAAATAACTTCTCAAAGCAAATGTTACCAGTCTTTATCTTTATAAATAATTTACTTCTAGTCAATAAAAATCTATTAGAGGAACACATTTTCACATCATCAAAAAGTGTAAACACAGAAAACAGTTTTATGGAATTGAGGAGGGGAAACAACACAGTCCCTAGGGGTGCAGTGACCTTCTTAAATACTGACAAAAGGTTCATTTAATTGTTTAAGAAAGTAGATTATGTCTTTGATTTCTTTTGAGGAACGTCACGTTCAAACTCAGTAGTGAACATGTGGTTTGTGTTGAGTTCATGTCAATGTGATTTGTTCCAGCTCTTATATCCACAACTGTCCTGTTCCTATCAACACCAGACTGTGAAGGAAAAAAGAGGCACAAATCTCCAACATCCAGAAGCAGAATGTCACAACTAGGACCACAGATGACCTCACTCACGCCCTGCAGGGGCGCCATATCCTTGCCTTAATTCACATCCTCCTAATGTCACAAGGTAAACCCCTGGGGCTGAGCTACTGTGGTGGAAGCACAAGAGCTGTCAGATCATTTTGACTGAGGAGGATGTCACCTTCCAGACCCAAGCCTTGACACTCAGACAAAAACCTGCTCAATGCTTTATCAAATACTCTCACCTGTGCCCATGGAAAATTTGCAACCCTTGATAAAGTTGTAAGGTTTGTCCTGTAGCTCCTGTCTCGAATTTGTTCTTTTGAGCATTAGTTTAAATCTTCTAGGAGTTTACCATTTTCTTGATCCTTGTTTGCCATTTTAATAACCGATGAGCAGAACATCACTCTGTTAGGTAGTGTTATTACCTGTTTGCTGAAGATCTTAATCATATCTTCTTTTGGGTATGTCATTAAAAAACATTTTTTGAGACTCTGGAACAGTTAACTTTCATTCTGTTGTACAGAAGACATGTGTAGCTAAGCTGCTCTGCCTCCGTTTTACGACTATGAATCAGCCCTTCCTTGTTTATTATTACTATTATTTTTCTGTCAACAACATCCCAATTGCTGAAATGAAATTATAAGTATGAAAGTTTGATTCCAGTATTGCTCATGATTCTTGTTATTGGATGCCTTGTGTCTGCAGTGTAGGTTTTTGGGCCACTTCACTAAAGAGAGAGAATCATTATTATATAATGAATATTAATAATAGCAAAAATTATGTATTGTGAGACATATTAGGATATAATATGGTATATATTTTAATAACCAAATATCTTTCACAGTTTTTCATTTATACCAAAGATCCTGACCATCTGAGATTTCTGCATTCTCTTTAGAGAATTTCTCATGTTTTGCATAAGTAAATACATTTGAATAGCAAATTAAACTTGAATTAAATTCTGGGGTCTCCACATTTTTTAAAATCACTCTCAGTAATAGATGCCCTAAGAAGTTGGTTAGACACTTAAGGCGTATAGATGGTTCAAATGTCTAAATATATTCCAAAGAGGGCTTTCAGGCCCTTGGTTTTAACATGAATTTCCTCAGTTGAGGAGGAGAAAGCCTGCTTCCACTGGTTCAAAGACAACAGATTAATTTGCTTAATATCGAATCACATAACCATTCGATATAGTTCATTTAAATACTTAAAGGGCAAGCAAGTTGAGATTCCAGGGCTTTTTGTTTAATTCAACTTCCGAGCATTAAAATACTGCAAAACCAAACATTAAGTATTGTGCCTTATCTTTCCTGAGTACACTGTCAAAGTGTTGTCCACACATTGGAAGCGATATGCTTCTTCTATTTATCTTCTCCAAAAGAGGGATTAGTATCTGCCCATCACACTTCTGTCCACACCTAAGTAAAGCTGACCTTTTCAAGAAAGAATTGCACATGGTCTTCCATTTTTCATTTTAGCTCCATATATTTTTAGGTGGATTATCCTGGGTTATTAATACTTGTCCACATCTCCATTATATTTCAGTCATTTTTCTCTACTCTTCCTTGGGTAACTTGGAGATGTAAGTGATGGGCCAGTTACTCGTAATTAATATCCTCAAGATTTTTCTCATATTAACCATATGAGAAAATTTGAAGAGAGGGCAATCCTATCACAATCATATAGTTTTAATTAAAACCTGAATCTTGATCATCAATAGCCTGCCATTGATTCTGGTAATAAGTGCCCCTGGAGTAACAATAAGAATGATTAACATCTATTGAATATACTACATGCTTGGCTCTATGTTTAATGTTCTTCATGTCATATGCTTCCCACAACAACCTCAAATAGTTAAATACAGAGCAAATAGGTTAGCTTCCTGCTGGTTAAACAGAGTTTTTATGAAGTGAGAGAATGAGATGGAAATTCCAAACAAGATTTAAGCAAAATACCTCTTTTGGATGATATAAATCTAGTTAAAATGATTAATTTTTTTTGGCTGCTGTATATGCTCACCTTTAAGAGTGTTTAAATCATCCAGGTAATTACTTTGGCTATATATATATCGATATTTTTTGGATATGGATATATATATATGAATATATATGGATATTTTTTTTCTAAGTGATCTAAGGTTCCTTGTGTTAAGATAAGTGAGAAAATCCATGTGGTATTTTAACCCATATTTTAATAAATATAGCTTCTATTGTTGCTATTGTTTTGTTATCCATGCTTTTACTCATTCAGTGTTATTATTGAATGCCTTCTGTGTACCAAATATTGTTCAAGGCTTTAATGACACAATAGCGAGCAAAACAGACACAAAGATTGTCTGGCCCTGAATCACAGGAGAAGATATTGCAGAGGCTAGAAATGAGTTTTACAGTAACAGCAATTTCTGAATAATGTTTATTATTTTTATTACCATATTTGTCTCATGAATGTTCAGAATGTTACTGAGAGAAGGTATAATTTAAGGCAATTTGGCAATCCTTTAAACATTTTAATCTATTTTGTTAACTTGGATATACTGATAAAGTTCCTACTATAGGTCAATTGTTACTCTAAATAGGCAACTAAGAAGCATTTAGCTTTGGACAGTGGAATAATTTCCATTCAATAATGGGATTATTAAATGGAAATACTTTCCATTTACTAAATTATTCCAACTATTACGTGCAGAAACTTTCCATTTATTATTTTTATATACACAAAGATCATTCATGGACACACAATTAATAGCAAAGGATAATTATCCAAAAGTTTAAAACCAACCATGTGAACAAAAGGAAGAAAAGGTGACAGATTTTTATAAATTTTGAGGAGCACAAAGTTTAAAATCACTAGTGAAATGTGGTTGTGTTGGGTTGTGTTGAGTACCCTGGAAGGATAGTAGCATAAGCCAGAGATTTGTCTCTCTGAGAATTCTTAGGAGTCCAGTAGAGCATGGCTTTTTTTGACTCGTAAGTAGTGATTCATGGCCCCATCTCTGTTTCTTGAGAGAGTGAAGGTCAGGACAGGCACCTGGTATGTTCAGACAGATTGTGAGACAGAATATCTTGATTTATGAATTTGTGATCTAAGGAGGGGAAAACAGGATGTCAGATTCAGGGAGACATACAGACATATAAAGGGGGATAAGAACTGGAAGGTGTTGGCAGAGCCAAACCTGCTAGGTAACAGAAGTTAATGGGAATGGAAGGTAATGGCACTTGGTGGTAAAGAGGAACCCACTGGGTGGCATTGCATGGGATTGTCTCACATGACAAATGAATTTTAAAATAAATGCTGACAGTGATTTTTTTAAAGTATGGTTGATATCTTTTATGTGTGTTGTGATTTTTATAATTTAATATTAAATATATTTATTGGGGTGGAAATTTATTTGCTATCTATGTGATTTTTTCACTGTTCATCCTTTAAATAGTGGTGACTTTTGGATTGCTCCAAAAAATTAATGCATAGCTACTTGGCTAGCAGAAGAGAACTGCTGAGTTTTATGTGTGTGTATGTGAGAGTAGAAGTTTTATTCTTTATGAGTTTCTTTGAAGTCAGGTGAACCACTTAAAGAACCTGAAGATGTGCTGGCACCTTTACAAGCATAGAGATGGGACAGAACCCTGTTTGTGTGGAGTCTGACAAGGGAAACAACACTTAGTTTACATGTGAAAGTCAAGTGCAGGCCTTGGGTAATGGAGTGAAACGTGTAGTTGGGAGTAGGGCAGGATTCAAGGAAAGAACAACAGTGGATTCATCCATGAGGCTCTGGACCCATAATTTCTAGATGAAACTACCAGTTTCATCTAAAATTCCTGGGGAAATTTATTTTAGAAGCTGACTGGTTCAGAATGCAGATTTCCCCCTAAGAAGTGCCAACAATTTATTGAGACTTTAGTAAGAATTTCACACCACTTCCTGAATTTCACATCCACTTTGTCTACATCTTTAGAAAATAAAATTTTCCCCAACCTTTACAAAGGCTGGGGTTAGAGAAGACTGGCAGATATCAGTGGCTGGGTTTAGAACTGAACGTGGATTTATGAAATCCACAAGCTTTGGGCTGGGCTTGAATGATTTAGAAAAGAGATGAAAGACAGAAATTATAGTATTCTGACAATAAGTTTATTAAAAAATCCATCAATGTTATATTTATTACATGAGAAGCGTACTTCATATTTGGTTTAAATCCATTCTCAGATCTTCATCACCAGATTAGTTCCACAAAGATTTCATTTTACAAATTCCAGGAGATTAAAAGAAGGTAATCAGCTGGAGAAAGAAATGCAATATAACTTGACACTTGTTTTTCATAGAGGATCGGATTTTCAAAGGGAACTTTTTGATGAAATATCATTAGAGTTAGACTTAATAACCTTATATAAGACCCTATATTACTAATCACATTCTTAGGGTCTGGAACAGTTAATGTCTTTGAAATGCAAACAGTTTTGCTCCTACTTATTGGCAGGACCTGGTAAATAAATGGCCCTCACTGTGCTTCCAAATCTTTATTATTACACTGTTACTACTATATTCTTTTGTGCTAGGTGATAATAGCCAATGATCAAGCCTACTTGGACAGCTAGGTTTGCAGAAATCTTGAGTATTTTGTTAAACAGTCCTAGCAAACTAGTGTAGTTAGTAAAAAGCATAAAAGCAAGAAATAAAAACAGGGATTCCACAACATATTAAGGTCATTCATTTTTTAGTATCTTTTGAGAGGAACTGGCCCAATTCCATCACTCTGCAATTAATGAATTTAACTCAGTTGTAGGGAGAACTCAATAGCACAGAAGAGGTGGTATTTGAATAAGATACGCTTATTCCATAAGACTCCCATTCCCCAGCCCCTTCCCTCAATTCCTTACCATGCTTGGAGAGAAGGTTCCTGTAACTGAAGGCCCTAAACAAAGTAAAATAGACAAAATGGAAGAATGTATTTGATATTCACATCAGACCAAGATGGTTTTCTGCAAACAGCAAGGAGGAAGTAGGGTGCATGTGCATGTAGTTTTAATTTCTGGGCTTGAAGGATAAGTAAAATTGGTAGGCAGAGAGGGGAAAGGAAGACATTTCAGTTAGAGTAGATGGAAGGACACCTGCTGGAGGAATGAATGTGCTGGGTATGTCTAGAGAAGGTGAGAGAGCAGTGTGTTGATGGATGGGGTTCCTGGGAGGGCTCGCAGTAAATAATCTGGAGTAGTGGCAGAGGCCATGCTGGCAAGAGTCAGCACAGAGGAGGACCACAAACATGGATAGTGACGTGACGTCTTGCAGGGGGAGGGGGTTTGCTTTGATTTGGTGCCCAGGTGTCCCATCTGTCAGGATTCATTACTTTCTCCCTGGCAAGTGGTACTTGCTGATAGGTAATTCAGATCTGATTATAAGAGCATCTGGGAACTACTATAATTTTCTGCCTGCTTTTGATTCTCCAAACCTGGTTATTTGAGTGAAGGCATGTGTGCTTATGTATATGTGGGCACAAGAGAGAACCCCAAATGTAGCCTCCCCCTCCATTATACATGTGTTCAAAAGTATCAGTCTATGGAGCTCATGTCTTTCTGGGCATTAATTAGAATGCCAAGGAAACAGCCATGAAAAGTAAACGACAGTTCTAAAGGCCATATGTTTTTGGACAGAGCATTTGAAACTTCCAATAGTCCCACGAGACAGAAAGTGGTTTTTAAAAAGGATTCTATCTATTTATCCTTGTGCATTGCCAAAGGGGAAACATTTGAATGAAAAGAAGTTTTACGGTGAGCAAATACTTATTAAAAGCCATTTTTTTACATCTTGCAATATCAATGCACATATTTTACATTTAGTCAATTATCTTTGCAAGCATTCCCAACCACTTCAAACTTATGACAGTTACTGTAGACTACTGATGCCTATATTTCACATATTTATATATAGGTTATGACAAGCTGATGTGCTGATGTCTTTATGATACGTAAGGAACGTGACCAATCTCATAATCAAGGATTAATTAAAATCAAGGAAAAACATTAACACTTAAGTTTTACAAATAGTACCTCAACTTTCTCCTATCCCCAGCCCAAATTTTCAAAGAATTGGCACACATTTAAAGACTGTTCTCATTCTTTTAAGACTCATGTATTTTTAGAGAAAATTATATATTTCTTAAAACCTTGTATAAAAATTAAACCCAAACATATCATCTTGCACTAACAACTGCCTTTGAACCAAGTATTTTTCTAGACATATTATCTCTGTCGATCCTTGTACACAAGTACCTTTTGTTTTTAAGGTAAGTTTTATTGCTCTGTGGAGTTGTGCACCTCAAACACTTGAGTCTAATGCAAATTAAAATAGTTCACAAATATCTGAGATTCAATTTAGTCCCAAATGTTTATCTCTAAGTTACAGATGTTTTCTTTCTTCATTTTTCTGCTCTAGATGCATTAGATTCCTTTTTAACTTTATAATCGGAGTTAAATAAATAAACATTTCCATTGGGAATAGTGTGGACTTTCACCAGCTGCAGGCTTCACTGCATTGGAAAATTTATGTTTATTCTGTAGTAAAACAATAATGCATGGGCCTGGCCTGAAGTCACAGCTAAAATTTAATCTGTTTAATTGGGCAAGTTCAGTCTGAGGTCCTTCTGTCCTTCATAAAACCGTACTCTGGCAGTTTATGATGTTAACAAAACTCTAAGAGAGAGTTATGTTTTGGTGTTCAAACTGGGGATAACCACAGGACTATTCAGAAAATAATATCCCAATTGGGGGCACTTTATCTTTTTACAATGGGATATTTAATTTTACTGTGACTAGAAATATTTGTCAGAGGCAAACAAATGCCTTTTGAAAGACCTTTTGTTCTTTAGTTTTCCTAGGTAATTAGTGTAATGACACTTCAGTTCATTTGACTGGGTAACAAAATGTTTTGAAACTGTCAGATAAGTTTTGAAGAGAAGTTGAGGCTATATATAGTTCTGAATTGTAAGGCTTGGGTCTTATCCCTCCAATGTAGATTGAATACAGATAGATTGAAACAACAAATTAGGTGCACCCTCATAAGAGACTTCAAGTACCATTATGCATGTTACATTTTCATTGTCTGGAAAGCTAAACCGTGATGTTTCCGGAGCCAAAATCTGTCCTCCTTTTCCTTCATTAAAAAAAAAAAAAAAAAGCGTTATGTGAGAAAAATCTACTTTCCTTGTAAAATACTAGAATATTTTGGCTAAGCCTAAAATTCCTTTAGAAACCATCTCTGATCTTATTCTTTCTTTCTTTGGAAAATGTAAAATTGATGCATATAATTTAGACCTTTAAAATCTTGTGCTTACATATTCATAAGAATGTATGTACAGTATGGTTTGGTGTGCAATGTGATTTTTCATATAAATCATATGTAGAGTAAGTAATTGTATGAGTTGCCTTTTTCACTCAGTATGCAAATTAGCCATCTTGAAACACATAGAACTAGCTCATTCATGCTAACTGCTCTATCCATCTGTGACTAAAACATTTGAATCTTTCATTGCAGTGACGATGAATACTGAGACAATATTCTTTTCCAACTCCCCTCAAACATATGTGCTAGTGATTTTGTAGGAGTGAAAAACCTATAAGCAGAACTGTTGGGTGGAACTGCATTTAATTTTAATTTCCCCGAAGTGGAGCTCCCAGTTGATCACTGTACAAATGAGGGTGAACTTGTCCATTACTCGCCATCTCACCAACTTTGGAGGTTATCCTCAGTTTTTAGATTTTTGACTAACAGATAGGTTTTTAAATGTTGTTTTATTGCTGCTTCAATTTGTCTTGCCCCAATTATTATGGAATTTAGCTATCTTTTCCATGACCACTTCTGTTTTTAATCCTAATAATCACATTTTCATTTTTGTCCATTTTTCTTTGAGGTATTAGTCTTTTCCTTACTAATGTTACCTCTACATGTATTACAAATATCTGCTTAGCCCATAGTTTTTAATATTATAGCATTTTCTTGAATTGTTCCAAAGTTTTTAACACCATAGGGTCTGTTGTATCAATTTCTTATGTTAAATTTTCAAAAAATTCCATAAGAAAGCTTTCTTCACTCCATATTTGGGATATTCTCCTGTATTTTCTCCTACTAATATAAACTTTTCCATTGTAATACACAGTATGTTATGTGAAAGTGTCAAGTATTGATTAAAATCTTTTCTGTCTTTTGAAGTTGCCAAACAGTGTAAGACTAACAGAAAGACAGATACTTACAGAGAACAGTTAGCAATATCTCCAAGGTTGAGTTCAAAGATGTTTTCTGTCTTTGGCGTAAGAGTCCTCCTGTGACTCCAGGTGCCAGTACCACTAACCTGTATTGATTGACTTACTGATAAAAGGAGAAGATACTTGCAGAGAAAAGGTGGCTGATAGAAAGCATATACTAAACTACAGCATTTTGATACCTGGTGGTGAAGGACACTAAAACTAACCAGGAGAGTATCTAATACTAAACTGGTTCTTCCACCCATGTGTACAATGGCAGGTCCACTGAGGTTCAGGAAATAACAATGATGAGGTTTATTTAACAAAAAAGGGAAAACAAAGTCACTGAGGTCACAGTGAAGAGTTATCTTAGCCCAGTTATTGTCTAGTGTTCTAAAGTCCTAAAGAAAAGACCACGCTTGCAAGATACATGGCATCTTTTATAATCTGAACAAAAGGCCAAGATGGTGTCTCAACAGCTTTCACCTCTCCCTGCTCTGGAAGGGCCACAGATTCCATTTTCAGCAAGTTTATCTCTCTGGTCTCCGAGAGGCCTTCAATTCCATTTTCAGCAACTTTTCCTCCCCTATCTCTGGGAGGGCCACAGATTATGTTTTTACAAGTTTACCTTTCTCACTTCAGGTGTGGCCAAATCCTGGGGTGGCCTACCTCTGGGATGGTTGCCCTTTACTGATGAACCTCAGAAAATGGCTCCTCTTCTTCTTCCTCTGAAGCTTCTTATATCCTTTACCAGAGTCTCCATCCACACTGCTTCTTTCTTGCCCTCAAGGCATGTCTCTCTCATGCTATTTCTCCTTACTTGCTCCTCTCTCAAGGGGGCACCACCTGTAACAGAATTTTATTTCAGCCATGCGTTTGGGTCCCAGTTTATATTTTGTTCTAATTTCTATAGGTGGGGGCAGTGAAAGAGAGGTAAGTGTACTGCACTTTATGTGTATTCTTTTTTTTTTGAGACTAGGTCTCACTATTTTTGCCCGTGGAACTGCAGGCTCTCGTTGCCCGGGGTACCACAGACTCAAGCAATCCCCAGCCTCAGCTTCCCAGGTAGCTGGGATGACAGGTGTGCGCCACCACGCCCAGCTATTTTTTTGGGACTAGGTCTCGCTATGGGCCCCAGGCGGGACTCGAACCGCGATCCCTGGCCCCGGCCGCTTCATAGGCTGAAGCTTACAAGCACGAGCCACCGTGCCCAGCCTTTTATGTGTATTCTTAAGTATAAAGATTAGAGACAGTTCATTGTCTGAAGATCTCAAAAGAAGGGGAGATATAGGAATATACCCTTGCTAGTTAGGAAGGGACCATAATGTAATACACGTGAGTGGAGAGGTGTGTGTTCTGGAAAGGGCTCACCAACACCTATTTCCTTGTGAATATTTTAATATGAGCAGGAGAGCTCCAGTTACCTCTCTGGGGAGCAGAGGTCTTCTGCGAGGCAGGTATGGGTGAATTGATCCTTAAGAAAATCAATCTAATGCCCACTTTCATGACCTTTTTGCTATTACTTTTAGTGTCACTTTTTTTGATTGTCACTGTCCTAAATCCATCCCACCTATCACCACTCCCCTTTTTTTAATCAAGTCACCTTTAATTTTAATTCTGTTATTTTATTATTTTCTGTTTCACTAAATAATTCTTTTATATTATGTCCTATCTGCCATTTTCTTTGCTTTTTTTTACCCCAGTTGCTTACTGATCCCACTTATTTATTATCTTTGTATGTTATTTACATTTATTTTATTATTGTCATGTTAATTTCTTTTTAATCTTAATATAATCAAAAAAGTAGAAATCACACCTAATTAAATAAGTGTTAAGCTTATATTCTGGCAGATTGCTAACTAAACAGTTGTATATGGCCAGAGCAGAGAGGGGAAACGTTGACTTTGACCATGATATAACCAAGACCCTTCATAGGTACGTGATACATGACACACCTCTCACTCTGTAGTGTGGCACTGACTTCAAAGATGCTACAAAATACAGATGTAAAATATAAGGTGTAGTATCTGCCTTTGAAGGCCTTCTGTCTGATTTGGTGGAAATGAGAAAGTAGCACACACACACACACCTCAGACATACATCCCCCAACAATGTAAGATAGTTATTAAGTACCAAATGAATGACCAGACAAAAACTATGGCTGTACAGAAGCATGCAGGACCAATTCTGATTGTGGGATCAGAAATGACTTCACAGATAAAGTAAATTGAACTGGAAAGGGTGGTAGGAGTTAAACAAAAATAAAATATTGAGAGTATTTCAGGCAATGGGAAAATGGAAGCATGGTATGGAATCAGGTGTGATAAGATTTGAGAGAAGAATAAATGAATTTGATTGAATGGAAGACAAAGAACAGTGGAAGCTAAGGTCAAAAGAGTTGGATGGAATCAGATTGTGAACTGCATTCGACTTCAGGATGATGATTTTGGAGTATCCATTGGGTTTGTGGATTTTAGGACCAGAGGGGACTGTTAAGATGCTATTCAAGGAGTGCTGATCTAGCAGTGATGTATACGGTGCATTCCAAGCAAAGAGAAACTTGCGTAAAGATATTACACAAATATTGTTACAGTCAGATGTGGGGCTTTGAGAATCTAATCTATGGACAGCACCAATAACAGGGCAAGAGACAAGACAAACTAAAAGAATTTATAGTCAAGACATCTGATAAGCAAGGAACTGGCTTCAAGCACAGTAGCTGGTAGTATACTCTGGAGCAGAAACTTCAGAAGACTAGATATATTGAATTTGTGTCACTCATGGCCTAAAGCTCACAAATTCAGTGAAAAAAGAATAATTAAAACCTTTTTTAAAGTTATTTATTGATTTTACTGTTTCTGTTTATTCTTCCAATCAGTGTTAGGATCATGTGATTGTAAATAAACACCTTACATGGATCAATATTTTTCTTTCTGAATATAAGTTCTGCTTGGAGGTTGTTCAGGTTTTACATTAGCACTAGTTTTCATATTATTGGGCTAGGAGGTATATTTATCTTTAAAAACGTGATGTTTATATAAGTACTTTTGAAAGAATGAATAAAGCATTTTTATTAGGTGTGTTCTTTAAAATAAATGAAAACTTTTCAAAGCTACTTAAATTAACAGTTTCTTTTTAATTGAATTTTGCTATATTATGGGTTTAAAATGTCTTCCTTTTGAAAGTTGCACAGCTACTATATAATCATAAGCATAAGAAATATTTTTCTTACCCTACAATCATTTTGAATTTCATGGGCCAAATCCTCTCCTCAGATGTACTTTTTATAACTCCCACTGAAGTGAGTGGAAATTTAGTTAGACTATCTGAGGGCAGAATTTGGAATCACATTTGCAAAGATATTGACTTTTCCTGATTCATGTTTTATTGAGAAATTGGACATTTAAATTGGCTAGGATTATCTGTAATAAAGTATTTGAACTTGATGCCATTTAGACATATTGGGAAAAGAAGAAAAATGATATTTTTACTGCAAGTTGCTACTTTTCAGATTTTGACTTTCATTTTCCATGAAAAAAATATAAAACTGGAGAATTAAATACCTCCACATTTTCCCCTACTGAGCTTGAAAGTTAAAAAGCATTGCAATTGCATGAGTAAAATATTTTTTATAGCGTATAATAACACTGGAGCTCCAGGAGACTGGCAGGAAAAGGCAGAGGAAATAGAGGAGTGCTAGGGGGGATGGACATGAAAAACTGGACCCAGGAATCCAAAATAAATGAACCAAATAGTTTTCAGATGAACTCATCTTATTTCATCTCTTCATTTTCAATGTATGAAACGTATTACAAGAATTTCAAATTATTCTATTTTGTGTGTTTACTTTAATTATCTTTTCTAAATATTAGTGCAATGCAATATATCCAGACAAAATTCTGTCCCATTTAGACTGAATTCTTCAAGCAATGCTGCTTTTTGTCTGCTGCTCCCTGTAGCAGTCTTTTGATGATGAAGCATAGACAGAGGTCATTCCATTACGTTGCTCATAACTGATTAATTTTGGAGGAATTTTTTAAATTCCTAATGAAAGTTCTGTTTAAGATGATTGTGCCTATTCTCTCAATAAAAACTGTAGGGAAAGTCAGGCATGGTGGCATGTGCCTGTAGTCCAAGCACTGGGAGGCAAGAAGCCTGGGATTGCTTGAGCTTGCAGATTTGAGACTACCCCGGGTAACATAGTGAGACCTGGTCTTGAAAAAGCAGCCAGGCATGGTGGCGGGCACCTGTAATCCCAGCTACCTGGGAGGCTAAGGCTGGGGATCATTTGAGTCTGTGGGATCGGGACTACCCTGGGCAACATAGCGAGACCTAGTCTTAAGAAAAAAAAAAAAAGAAACACTTGTAGGGATGTTCTCTCTAGGTTCTTTTTAGGCTGGTCAAATAATCAAAAAATCAGATGAGTAGGAGAAAATAATTATTATATACATTAGGAGAATCGACTTGGAGCTAAATTCTGAAGTTGTTGGGGGCAAAATGAGGGTATGTATCCTTATGCTAGGCTGGGGTAGGGCTTGGGGCTTCAAGGAGAGGGGATTGACATGGCCAGGAGAAGGTAACCCATGATAAGGATCAGATATTCTTCAATAAAGTGTTTGCCTTGCCCATACATAGCTTTCACCAGTAAAAAGCTTATTTCTGATAAAAATCCTGATTGTGGCGAATACTCCCAGTTCTCTTTCTTCTAGATGTGTAAGGGAATTGTAAAGGTTTCAGGAGCCTGCTGGGCCTCAGCTGACCTTAGCTCACAGGCCAAAGTGACAAATCGTGGGGAACTATACCTGAAACTTTTAGGGGTAGGTGGGGGATCTTCTTCAAAATAACTTTCAGTTCATTCTTCATATCATTTTCTAATTTTTTATGTGGATGATTTATTACATATACTCTATGTGTTGGGTTCCCATGTCATTTTGTTTCCCCGTTGTAAAGAATTGCTTTCAACCTTTGTGAAAGTTCTCCTATGTCTTTCATATTTAAAGTGTTCCTTACAACTGTCCTTTCCAATTAAAAGTCATATCAGCATCTACCAGTGGAAATGATCTGTCAAGCTTCGGTCGTTGCTTAAGCACCAGCCTTACAGTGTGTTGATGCTCTGTGGGTATCAACTGCTTAGAAAAGGCTGTGTTTCCTTCCTGGAAGCACTGCGAGACTTTTGTTGTGACTCGCAAGAAGACTTCAGTGCCCCCTCTCCAGTGTGAGTGTTTCATGTGTTTTCTCTCTAGCAACAAAATAAATACTGCAGCGTCAGCATGTCAGCACTGCATTCAAACCTCCTTGTTTAGGACTTTATTTCCCCTAGATTCACTCTAATAGAGTGATAGAGTGACATCCACCTGGATGACATGGGACAAGCTTTGTAATGCATAAAACAGATGCTTTTTCTCTTCTTCCATCTAGAAGTCTTGTTGGTTGCATGAACTTTTGAATCTGCAGATTCTCTGTGTTTGGCACATCGTTGGGAGTTGTATAAATACCCATGGCAGGAATAGATGATGATCGGATATTGGAGTCCTGTGCCGGTAAGAATGATATGAAAGAGATTGATAGTGATCAGTGTGACCAGCTCAAAGAGCAGGGACATGTCCAAATTCGCTTTAATGTGGCTTTGAAGACCCTTTTATACCTTGGCAAAGAACGATCACAATGAGGTAATGAGAAAAAAATCCAGGATCCCATGATACATGACATATGACAGGAAGATAGTGGATACAGGAAAAATACCTGTGGGGCTAAACAGTTTGATCTTTAGAGACATGTCTCCTCGGTGGGACATTCCTAGGTTAGGGGGCTGTTGTCACAGATAAAGAGACTTGTCAGTAACCATCTCTGGTGTACCAGAGAAAATGAGAAAGATAAAGGTATTCTTTTATCTAAGGCATATCTCTTAATCTATGTCCACACCCCACCATCTGACTTATTTTTTAAACAGATACAACATAATTTGAGTTAAACATTGAAGAGTGTCACACAAAGTCTTAAATCTATTGGGGGCATCTTTAAGAACTTCCCACTGACAATATATTTCACATGACTTAACTGGTGGTGGGTTTCTTTCCTCACCTATTGGGAGACACAAGTGATATATGAGGCCAGAGAAGAGGAAAATTCCCTGAAAGCTCTCATTGGGAATTTTTAGGCTCCTGCTTGTCTCTGTGGAAGCACCACAGCTTTCCAGACAATTGTGCAGTTATTAGAGACATCATTCTTGCTCTGGAAGGGTGACTGGGGCTGCTGGGTGTGATACTGTGAGTTAATGGGCCCAGTACTATGTAATTAGAACAAACCCAGATGGTGTGGTGGGAAACACTGAAGCATGACTATGAAACTTAGCGGTAATCCCTGGTAATGAAAACAACAACTTGCATTTGTTTTTACCTTGCTTTATGCCTGGAATCTGCACTTTAAGTGTTTCACCCTCACTGAACAAGCATTGAGACATCGAGATTCAGAATATTTATCAGCTCTTCTTGGCTCTCCAGGGTCCTGTCAGACCCCTGATCTCAACTCCATGCCAATTCCCTGAGTTCAGAATCCTCCCTGTTGCTTTGACTCTTTGCCACTCAGCAGAGATGGGGGAGCACTCTGAATGTTCCCATGAAGGGTTGTTGGAGGGGCACTGACAATTGTGGTCTGGAAGAGGTTTCTAGAAGATATTTAGCACAGATTCTGGCATAACCTTGTGTAAATTTGTTAGAAACCTTCTTGCTGCTTTCTAACCTATAGTTTCCTATGATTAAATTATGTAGAAACATTTAGAAGTGATAACTTGAAAAATTGGCTTGATGCCAATTTTTGTTTCCTACTGCATAGTGGCAATCAGTAGAGACTTATAGTGTAATACTACTGCTGCTGCCACTACTACTACTACAACTACCACCATCACTACCAGTGAGTCCCTCAGATAAAAGAAAGGGCTGTGCAAAGACTGGCTAGATTAAAATTTATGAAGGAAACATCTGACCCAGTGGTGTAAGAGCAAATGTTATTTTGCCATATTTGAGGTTTTAATTTTTTGGTATTTATTCTCCTGAGAATATACCTGTGACAAAGCAGAAATCCTCTCTAGTACTCTGGTGTGGTTTCCATATGTTGAAAAGCTGCTTCTTCTTCTTCTTTTTTTTTTAAGAGACTAGGTCTTGCTATGTTGCCCAGGGTAGTCTTGAACCTGCAGACTCAAGTGATTCCTAGCCTCAGCCTCCCAAGTAGCTGATATTACAGGTGTGTGCCACCACACCCGGCTGACAAGTTTCTTATAATAAGAAATCTAATTTTTTCCCCAACCATATCTTGAGTTTTATTCATCAGACAGAAAACTGTGGGGCATTACAGTGACCTGGCATAGAGACTCAAGAAATTATACGTGTAAGTCCTGTCATGCGCTCTTATATTAGGCATCTAACACAGAGTGAAGCAATACCTTCTGGGGAAAGTGAGTCAAGGCCTTGGGTTGATAAGAGCAGCTAGAGGGCTGAGGAACCCTGATAGAGTGACAGGGCTGCAAAGCTGGACTGTCTTTGGAGAGGCAAGTGGTTGCAGGGTGGGGAGTGCTGGGAGGGGGACTGGGGTACAAAGGGACCTCAGGACCTACAGATAGACATGGAGCCTGTCCCACAAATGGGACACTGGGTCTTGTGTAAAGAAATCTAGATGCTTGGGTGTGAGGATGTTTCTAGCTGCTCATGGGATCCCGTAGGTGTGTCTAACAGGGAGTTCCCCAAGTAGAGTGGTCTCTTTGGCCCCACAGGATAACTCTCCAATCAAAGGGATAGATGGATAAGAGACCTCATTCATCTTCAGGGCAACAGTTTAGGAATTTAGCAGACTGGTGCAATATTTCTTATTTCCTTCATGTACAGGATTTAAATATTTAAGCGTGGTTATGAGAGCTTAAAATCTATAGACTTATTTCAGCAACTGCAAATTTTATTGAGTATGTTTGAAATAAGTGACATCAACAAATGGTCCCCTATTATAAAGACCTTTGAAATCAAAGTAAAGCAATGTTGATTGTTGTTTTCGTGAACTCACCTAAGAGGCACGATGAAAATTAATATTCTTCATTCAGAGGTGAACTATGTTAATCCAGAACTTGATTATAACTGAAAACAACATAAATAAATTCTAAAGTGAGTGATCTTTAAACACAGAATAGAATCAAGATTTTACTAATCTGATGATGAAATACTACATGAAACTTTAACACAAGAAAAGATAATCTGTAGAAAGGAGAGTAGGTGGGTGGGGACCCCAGTCCAGTAGAGAATTAAATCATTAACTATGTGTGTTTATTGAGAGATCATTAAAACATCAACACTCATTTGTAATTAGAAATACTAGAATATTAGAAATAATGTTTTCTAAGGAAAAAGTTGGATCTTCTCATTAATTAGTAGGATTTTATTGTCATCATTATATGATTACCATTTTTACTATCTACAGTTTCAGAGTTTATAGAAAATCATCACTTAAGTATACTAAAAAGTTATCCTCTGTTTTTATAATAGTTGTGCTCTGAAGTCACTATTTCATTTTAATAAGGGAAAAAGGAAACCAGTAGAACTGAGGGATCCTGACACACCCAGGAGAATTAGAATTGCTTCTTACCTAGTAAGACTCAAGGTTTTAATGTTCTAGTTGTGAATTGTAAACTTGTAGGTAAGCAAGCCTGTGTTCACAAACAAGTCAAACCTCAGAAAAACTTTAGATATCATTTTATAGCCCCACTTTGATGAAGAGAGATCCTTGGAGAATCACATGACTCTTTTCTTCTTGACACTATCATTGGGTCAAAGTGAAGAATCTGACCACAAAGTTGCCATGTATTCATCTTGACCAGTGAAATTTTCTGCCAGGTTCTAGAGAAGTTGGAGGGGGTTTTGGAGGAGAGGTGAAAGAGAAGTGGTGGGGGCTGAGGAAAGAGGAGAAAGAGAGAGAGATACAGAGACTCCTCCACTAGACCCCTGGAGCCACTTCTATGCCTATGGGAAGTGTACTGGGGATTGAGTTGGGCTAGGTCAACTAGACAGAAATCAAGGACTCTGGAATCCTCCACTCAATATACAGAAACTAATATTCTTCTTAGTTCCCCCCTCACTTTCCTTCAACTTCTTGTTACCCTTCCATACCATTCTCCATGAACAGTTTAGGGAGTTCTGGGGGAAGATGACCACTGATTTACCCTCTGGTTTTTCATTTTGTAGTATTGTATTAGTCCCAGCAATTCCTAGGTTTCTTCTAATTAGGGGACTTGTACAATTGTCCTTTGGTTCTGCCTACAAGTCTTTGGTGTCATCACTTAAAACCAAGGGATTAAGGAAAATTTAATGTGGATGCTTTTCAGGTTTCAGGCTCATCTGTTCATGGAGTGTTGCTATTGTAGAATCAAGGCTCTCAGGAAGGATGCTTTCAGAGAAAGAATTTGACAGTCCCACTGTGAATTTTATTTTCAATAATTTTTACAAATTTTTTTTTGAGTCATACCAAATAAATCTGTATTCTTTACTGCTCAAGACACTTGGTTTTTATATTCATTTGCTACAAAATTCCTCTGACTCTCAGGAAACCAAAGACAAAAAAACTCAGTGTTTTTTCTTTCTTTTTTTTTTTTCTAATTAGGCTTTTATTCTACCATGACAGTTGGAGAGCAGTCATTAATAACCCAGATGTGATCAAAAGAATCCAGCAGTATGTGTGGTAAAGTAATTAATATAGAATTATAATTCAAGTCTTCCTTGTCATGAAAAAAAGCAAGGCCTGTACCAGTATACAAGTTTGAATTTTTAACTAGAACTTGCTTTCAATGAAGCGTATCAATGAGGAAAATTTTCTTCAAAAGCAACTGGAAAAGTAAGGAGAAATATGTTTGGAATTATTTCTCTTATGTCAAGATAATGTAATGTTTTAGAATAAACAAATCAGGTGCATGGTAATATTTTAATGTCAATTTTTAAGACTGGATTTAAACACTTGATATAAAGCAGACTTTTAATTTCCCGTTTTTCAAAGATAATCTTGAAAGGTCACTTTCTTAGTTAAAAAAAAATGACTATCTCATTCTTGTCTTACAGGGTTCAGAATCAAATTTCCGGTCAGTAGTGTACATTTTGGTTAGCAGACATGAACCTTTTATTTTTTTATATGTTGTAATGAAGATGATTGTTGAATTTCTTATTGCTGTCTCCCATGTTTTAATTAGGGGGGCTCAGGATGTTCCATCAAATAGATAGAGAACACTGTGTGCTTTCACGAAAGATACTGTTTGTGTCAGTTGTAACAAAATTACTGGTGGAGATTTATAAAAGTTCTGGAAATTTCTTCTTTTATTAATCTCAGATTTATCTTTACAGATTTAATTATTTTTTGTTCCCTAATTTCTAAAGATGCCTCCATTCAGGAGAAGCATTCTTAAGCCGGCAACTTTGTTCCCCAGAAACAGAGCAGGCAACCAACAAGGAGATATGCCAACATTAGGGTCATGTCCAGAGAAGTGTGTGTCAGACTAAGACCAGAAAGCATTTCTTTTTTTCTCTGGTCTTCAAAGGCTGAGGGAAAGTCTGTGCCCAAGGAAATGGCAGAGCATTGGAGTGAGAAACCAGTGTGGTGTGAGGGCGACAGCTGAAAGACTGACAAAGGTCCAGTGGCCATGGGAGCACAGACCACAGACCACCCTCTGGCATGGTCAGGTTCCAGCTGGACCTGGTGGATCTGGTCTAGGCTGGTTTTAGCAGTAGTTCTCTTTTTTTTTCTTTTGAGACTACGTCTTGCTATGTTGCCTGGGGGTAGTCTCAATTGCCTGGACTCAAGCAATCCCTACCTCTACCTCCCACGTAGCTGGGATTACAGGTAACTGCCACCATGCCCAGCTCCATTTTTGAGAACCAGGTCTCGCTATGTTGCCCGAGGTAGTCTTGAATTCATGAACTCAAGCAATCCCTGTACTCTTGCCTCCCAGTGATTAGGTTATAGTGCGTGCCACCACACCTGCCTAGAGGTGGTTCTAAGGATCCGGAAAAATTGATTTAGTCCAGACTCTTTGAGGCACAAGTGAGTTCTAGGCTCACCATTGACTCGCTTGAACATCTCAGATTATCCCCAGACTTGACTTCTGATGATAAATCATGACTCTAGAAGTTGGAGGTTATGGGTACTGACCTCCCCTTCCCCAATACGAATATAAATTTTAACAGCCCCCAAAGTTAATTGCTAGGGATGGGAAGTCTTGTCCTTAACATAAAGTTGATTGACAAAG
>PVHY01015467.1:0-35996 GCA_004024945.1 Uropsilus gracilis
CAGGTAAAGAAAATAACCAAAATAAAGACACCCGACTGAATGGGAAAAAATTTTGCTCTCCACACAAGTGATAGGGGTCTGATATCAAAGATCCACAAAGAACTCTCACAACTTAACAAAAATAAAGCAAAAGTCCCAGTCAAAATGAGAAGAAGACCTAAGAAGACAATCTTCGAAGAGGAAATACAAATGGTCAATAAGCATATTAAAAGAATGTTCAAAATCACTAATAAGCAGGGAAATGCAAATTAAAAACACAATGAGATACCACCAACAGTGGAATTTTCACCAACAGTGAAAATGACCTGTATCAAAAAATGGGCAACAGCAAGTGTTGACATGGAGGTAGAGAAAAACAAACACTATTACACTGCTGGTGGGAATGCAAACTAGTCCAACCACTGTGGAAAACTGTATGAAGGACTTTCAAACTACTGAACATGGAAATACCATGCAATCCAGTAATTTTGCTACTGGGATTCTATACAAAGGACACCAAAATACTTGTTCAAAAAGATACCTGTACTAGTATGTTTGTAATATCACTATTTACAATAGCCAGAATATGAAAACAACAACCCAGATGCCCCAAATGGAAAGGGCAAGTAAAACTTAAAACCAACAAACTGTCAACTGACATAAGAGTAAAGCAGTGGATGGAGGTGGGGTGGTAAATTCAGGGGAGGGACACGCACAAGAGATTAAGATAATGGTTCATGGATGACAAGGTAGTGGGAGAACCTTGGGTGGGTTATACAGTGATGTCAAAAGTACACACATATGCAATCAAACAAAAAATAAAATTTAAAATAGTCTTTCTAGAAAAAAAAGTAATGATAGCTGATACATTACTCATTAATTTTCTTTTTAATTCTTAGAAGACATAGGTTATTAGAACTGTTATTCCCATTTTATGAAGATATGTCTTTGAGGAATCTTGTTTTTAAGGAAAATAACTTACTCCAAATCATATGACTACCAATGGAGGAGATAAAACTAAGACTTAGTCAAATCAATTGGGTTTCAGCATCATTGTATTATGTCTTTGAGATGGACTGTATTAGTGGATTATACAAATCATATAGAACTGAATTTTGTGAAACTACTACAAAAACTAGTCAAATAATTTTGTAAATCTTCACTTAAGCTGATAGAATATATGAAACATAATGTCATGTGAAAATTTGATATTTATGGATTGAGATCAAAGCTGTATTGCTTGTGACAGTACAGATAAATAGTCGTTACCCTATTATTCTTTATATTTCAAAGTACTAATCATAGAATTAGATGGTGGTCAGATTCTTGTAAAAGTTACAAGTAAATCATTTTTGCCTCCTTGTTTAGGTTTTTAGACTACCGTTTCTGGAGAGCATATGTTGACTTAAAGCAAATGAACATTTGAAAGACTTTTGATATTTCTAACCAACTAAGAATGCAAATACGGTTGTGATATTTAGTCATAAGATGTATACAACCGTTCTTTTTAGTGAGTTACCATAATATATTCACAAAATAATACATATCTCAGTACATTTTCAATATTCCTAGGAGAAATCCTATAACCAGACATTAATCACATGCCCTATCTGTCCCCCACCATGCCCAGCCCCTGGCAGTCTATTTTAGGTTTCTGAACTTGACTTCTGTACATTTTTATATCAATGTTCTTGTTATTATTTTTAAACTCCTTTTCTTAATATTGACAGTCATTCAAATACTATTTTAATAGAATTTAAAGTAAACTACTGCACTCATTCAAATGACCACCATTTTCCCAATCTTTAATTATATATAAGCCTAGAAAGCAAATAAACTCCAGTCTATAATTTATCAAAAGGAATAAGTAAGTATATAAAGTAAAAATAAAATAACAAACTGTAAAATATAAAATTGCAAAAAAGAAAAAGAAACAATGTGAATGCATTTACCTAGTCTTATTCAATGCTCCCTAAAGAACAGCTATTTTTTTTCTTTTATAGTCCTTTTTTTTTGCTCACCCATGTTGATGTTCATACAAACCTTCTAGCACTTTAATTCACAACTAAATATTGCCAATTTCTTTACTTAGCACAGTTGGAAAGAATTAGTTTGTACATTTCAGTATTATGCAGCACATAATTCCATTTTTCCCCAATTTAAGGTGCTTTTCTTAAATATTGCATAAGCCTCTAGTAATTTGATTTTATGTTTTCATTTCAATTATATACATTAGTACCACTGACATTAATTTCAATACAGCATTTAAAAATAATTAAAGGAGAAACAAACAAAATAACAAATTAAAACACACCAAAATTATGTTTCTTATGAAAGGATAGGATTGATGTTTAACTACATTTTAGGAAGAAAAAAAGCCTAATTTGTAATTGATTTCAATTATAGACCCCAGGTTACCAAGTTACATGCAAGAGGATAACTAATGTGATTATTTGGAATATATATATACACACACACATATAGGGTATATCTATATATTATTTTAAATTTGAACTTAGTTCAAATTTGACGATATTCAGTATTTAGTTCAAAAATGATGAAGCCCTTTCTGTATTCCATGCCTTTTGAAGCCCTTTATAAATTTTATATTTATGGAAACATACATAGAGCTGTGGACCAGTTATTCTAATGATTAAATATTATCTGCTAAGGTAAAAGTAAATTGACCTGCTTAAGATAATTGACCTTGTATCTTGATTCTAACCTACAAGTTACCTCATATCCTGTTACCTTGTATCCTGATTCTGACACCTACAAATGGTCAGAATATACCATGTTTTCTTCCACAGTTTCATTTCAGATATATTAAGCTATATGTCACTTTTGCATTTCTTAAATGCTGTTTCATCTCATCCCTCCTATGACATACAAAACATACTAGGAACCATCAGTCAGAATATTTTTCTTTATCTGCCTTAAACTGTTCTGGAAAATGCACAGTTTTAATATTCTGTAGGTACATACCACAAATGAAAATGTATCTTTTTTAGTGAAATTTCAGAATAATACACTGATTTCAACTTTATTCACATGCAATGTTATACTGGATATTCTTTTTTGGCTGATATTAAAAAATGACTGGAGGTGAAAGTAAATCATACTTTGAATTTATTAGGACAATTATACAATTTATTGTGTAAACTCAGGTTCTTTTGAAAAAGAAATAGCTGCTAATAAAATATACACCAAGAAGACAATCACTGAAACTGAAAATGGCATGGAAAATATGAGATCTTAGGTCACTTTATTTGCAAATAATTATGTAATCAAATGATTTTTTTAAAAGAAAACAGAGTAGAAGAGAAACATTATCTGTTAAATATCTTTGAATCTTGAACACAAATGACATTAAACAATGACTTTTGCTGTTATTCAAGAATGAATGATTTCATTTGGACACATTGTGATATTGTTGTTGTTTGTCAGTTGAGTATACACATGTAACAGCTGATCTTCAATGAAAATATAATAATTACCAAAAATAATGGTTAACATTTTGTTCCTTCCATCTCTAGTATTCAGCTATTATACATATATCTCTATCTGGAATATTCAAAATTCACCCTTATCACAAATTCATTTATATTTTCATTTGCTCAACTATATATGCATGCATAACTTATATATAGCATATATTTACATATATTCAAATTATAGCTATATAAGTTTATGCATGTATTTAGCTACATGCATAAAAATACAAAAAATAAATGTAAAAATTAAAAACTAAAATTGAATTAAATTAAATCAATGAATTATTAAATTTGTGTATTTTTAAAATATATATACAAACCCTATATATGCATTTTATATGTAAATACACATCACAAGGTTCACAGTATTAAAAAGAAAGACTGCTTTACTACATAATATTATGCTTCTGGTCTCTGCTTTGTCACTTAATACCAGCTAGTTCTATATTTGGACAGCTGTCCAAAAGGGATAGATATCCCATTTGGTATATTGCAGTCATAAAACACAAATGGAAATTTATCTCTTTTGTGAAATTTCAGAATTAATGTACTGCTTTAAACATTGAACATAATAAGACTGAATGCAAACTAGTTGGGAAGAACAAATTCCACATAGATACAAGTAAAAATCTTACATGACCAGACTACTTTAATATTTACATATATATGAATGAATATAAAATTTAATTATCCATATTTTGACAGTATATGTACAGGCATTCTACTTAACCACCCTTTTAGGTAGTTTCATTATTATTTAGCCTCTGGGGTTTTCATGCAGTTATTTTTTTCAGGGGTTAGCAGGATTTACCATGTATATATTCATGCATATGTATACCTCATGGAGAAACCAAAATGTCTCCAATAGTCTAGATATAATAAAATTGTGTTCATATTGCAATGCACCAACTCCTTCAAACCAAGTGTCATTTTGTCACTATTAAATTTTGACTTACAGCATAGTGTTGTAAAATGGTGACAGAACAAGATGTCATCTCTTTAACAGAGATTGGTTGTGACTGTTCCACATAATTAAAACTGAATATTTTTATCATCAAATTTCATGTTTATAAAAATATTTTACACACATTATGTTAATACTGGAAATTGGAGAGAAAAGGCTATATGCTTTATTTCTGACAGTAACGTGAGCTATTATAGCAAGTCATTTATTATTTATCTAGCAACATCATAAGAAGTTTAATTTTGCATTTTATGCCATATGAGCTGGCATAGTTATGGTCAGAAGATGGAAACAGAAAAATCTGTGTGTCACATATTAATAAGTACATGACACTTATCAAGAAGCGTATGCTTCCATTTTTTTTCATCCATGGTATCACCCAAAATTCTCTAGACATATTGTCTCTGCATTTTTATAATGTAACATGTAAAATGTAATAATACAAATTTAATTTTGTACAAATTTTTGCTAATTTACAAATTCCAACACATTATTTCTTCAAGGATTTGGTCTCATTCTCAGTGTCATTTATCTTTTCTTGAGATAATTCTCTGTGAATTTTTGAGGATGGATTCAAGTCATAGTACAAATGCCAGGTAAAATTAATACTATTAAAGTGCAGTAGTCAGCATGAATAACAAAATAACTAAGGATAATTAATTGAACATACCTAATTCATGAATGTATTTGGGGAATAATTTTGCCTCTTAATAGATACTGATTTACTTATCCTGGGAATTATTCAATCTTAATATTTAATTGATATTTTTAAACATTACATTTTAACTATGTTTGCAAATGTTCAATTATATCATTTGTATATGTTTTTTATATTTTAAAAGCCTGATATGACAATTATTTCATCACATAGAAACTTTCAAATAAAGGGGGAAAAGTGTGTTTCTAGAAACAGATCAAGTCAGATTATAACTCTCTTGGGTATTAATCCTTACAATCTCAAATTTAATCCATGTTGTCAGCATATTGCCAAACGAGTGACACATGTATAATGTGAATGACAAGAAACATTAATGCATTTCAAAATGTAGGACTAAGATGTAAGGTATAAAATGGTGTCTCATTGCAGCATATGCTAGTCTTTTAAGGATATGAAGAAGCTAATTAAAGGTTAGGGTTGATAATATTTCTAGCTATCTTGGAGAAACTTCACAACTTAAATTTCCCAAATAAGAGCCAAGTGACCTCAATCATTACTTCAACATATTAATTTTGGCTGAAATGACTAATTTACAATTCTCAGGGCTTTCGAATATTTTCATCAATAGTTTTACTCATAATCTTAGAATTAATACCATCTTATGCAAAATAAAGAAACAACCACAAGTTGAGGAATTGTGAGAATGTTCAAGTGAAAATAATACAAACTAAATAACAATTTTATAGTAATGTGTTGGCCACCAGACACAAAGTATGAGAAATGAATTGATAAGAAGAGATTGCCCAGTCACAGCCCACGGAGGGGGGGGGGCGGTGGAGATTTGGACCATAAGACAACTTTATTAACAAAAGAAAGGGGTATTTATAGGGATGCAGGGTGAGGGCCTGTTGAATTCCAAAGAAGACAAACAAACCTAGAGACAATTAACATTTTAAATTTTAAGAGCCTTTCACAGTCTTATTAGCATGACAAAGTTCTCCTTCATCTGAATTTAACTCCTGTAAGCATTGCAATATCACAGACCACATTGGGAAAAACAATGTTGGGATGGAGTTGTGACCTTCATCTAAACTGTCCCTAGCAGCTTTTCCTACCTTTTCCCATGTGCTAGAGATCACTGGTCTGTGTTTTTGTAGCTCTGGGCAGCACTGTAGGGCGAATTGCAGGCTATTTTTACATCCTTTTTAGAGTATCTGTGACCCTTGGCTTTTAACATTTGCCGTATTACCTCTACAAAATGCTCATCTACCTTTCCCCCTTTTACCAGGGCGTTTTCCATACCTTCAGTTCTGAGATCTCCTTGTGCATCTGAAATCTCTTGGCTCTCTTCTCATTCACCGTTTGCTGACAGCTGTGACTTTTATTTGCCTTTATTCTTTTCTCATGTAGAATGATAGGTATACATAAAAGTGAGTGTACCATTAAAAACTAATATTGACCTGTATCAAAGCCAAGCCTCCCCTGCCCTGGTGTGAGATCACTAAGTCTGATGGACCTGGGTCAGTTTTTGGTGACCTTAAAAGCCAGGTTAGGAGGAGTTCAATGGCTCTCGGAAAGGAAAAATAAAAGTGAACAGGCAAGGCAAGGTAGCAGAGAGATGAAGATCAAGATGCCCCACGTTGTGTGCCAGTTGTTGACTGCCAGATGCAAGGTATGAGAAATGAATTGATGAGAATAGATTGCCCAGCCACAGCCGGACAATCCATGGAGATATGGACCATGAGACAATTTTATTAATTTTGTTAATTTTATTAACAAAAGAAAGGGGTATTTATAGGGACACAGGGTGAAGACCTGTTGAATTCCAAAGAAGACAAACAAGCCCAAGAGACAATTAACATTTTAAAGTATAAGAGTAATTGAGAAAGGGGGAGTGTAGGCAGGTGGTCGCTATCTCTGATTTTGAAAGGACCAGCAGAGCCACTGCGTTTTCAGAAGGTCATTTTAGTAAATCCCAAGTTTTTTAGAGATAGTTAACCAAAAAAGTTTTCCTTATCTCTTCTAAAATAACCCTTCTGGTTTGCAAATGGCACACAGCAGTAATGATTTTTAAATGTGTCACAAAATTTAGTATTAAAGACTTTCCAGGGGAGGGGGAAAGAGAAGAGACTTGCCAGGCTTTTTGTCAAAATGCATAAACAATTAAACAATTATTTCCCTAAGATAGGATAGGATACTGAAGAAATGTGTGTGTGTGTGAATTTATGTTCCTGTATGAGTGACCTCAAGGTGTTATATATATATATATATTCAATCTTAATATTTAATATATATTTTATATATATAGTATCCAAATATATATATATATGTATCCAAATATATATATGTATATATATATCCAAATATATATATATGTATCCAAATACATATATATACATATATATGTATATATATATATATATATTTGGATACAAAATAGATAATCTAATAAAGCTACATTTTTTTCTTTCATGTTAAAGAACATAAATAAGGGAACACTGCTAGTTAACTACTTTAATTCTATAGCTACAAAATAATTGTCTTATTACATGTACTGTAACTCTAATAAATATAAAAAGTAAGCATTCAGTCAATACTCCCTGGTAACAGATTTAGCAAGTTCTCAAGACTGAAGTCATTTTGTTGCCACTAATGTTTATTGCCAGTGTCTTTGAATGTGTCTTTAGCAAAGAAGAGAATAACTACTGACCTTGTTTTTATGCAACAACAATTTCAGAGGAAATCAGTTAATCATGTAAGAAAGCTATATGATGGTCATGATAATGACTTAACAAAATTTCATATTGGAGATAGGAAATCTCACTGGGGTTCATATATGCATAGGTACATGGTAAATTCCAGCACTACCACAAGCAGTAAATGCAGAGTAAAGTGAAACTGACTATAATAGCTATTTCAATGATGCATATAAACCTCAATCTGAAAATCATATTTATTCCATGTAATATCAATAAAGACTTGTGATCCAAAAACTAAAAATAAAAATTCTACATGGCATTGAAGAAATACAGATAATTTGACCTATAGAGAAAAATAGTGACCATAAAACTACACAAGAGATTAAGTGTATGGTTATAAAGAATTTAGTAATCAATTTAAGAAAAGGAATGGATATAGTTTCTCACTTAATCGATCAGCAAAAATACACAAAACAAAGTGAAAACACTGACCACAGACACAATGCTCTCATAATACTAACTTTGGCAGCAAGAGTAACAGTTATTTCTACATTCTTATGCACTTAACATATTTCAAATTACAATTCCATCTTGAAGTCCAGATTTACAAAAACACATACATTTGCAAAGTTGTCTTGTCTACTCATTTTTATACAAGTCCAAAATATATCTACAATAGATATAAATTGCTAAGAATATATATTACTTATTTTGTTAATGATGTTTAAATATCATTTTATATATATGACATACCACCTTACACCAGTAAGAATGTGTCACATCAAAAAACAAAACAAAACAAAAAAAAAAAAACAGAAAACAAGTGGTGGCATGGATATAGAGAGAAAGGAATACTCTTACACTGCTGGTAGGAATGTAAACTGGTTCAGTCACTATGTAAAGCAGTAGGGAGAACCCTCAAACTAATGAAAATGGAATTACCATTTGACCCAGCAATCGCTCTTCTGGGAATCTACCCAAAAGAGACCTCAATGTGGGTAGAAGGGGACACCTGTCCTTGGCTGTTTGTTGCAGCACTATTTATAATTGCAGGGACATGGAAACAACCCATAGGTCCCAAAACAGACAAATGGATCAAAAAGATGTGGTATATACACAATGGAGTATTACTCATCAATTAAAAATGACAAATTTGATAAATTTATGGAAACCTGGATGTACCTAGAGGAAATCATACTAGCAAAAACAAGTCAGAAAGAAAAAGACAGAAACCAAACAGCTTCACTAATATATGGACAGCTAAATGAAGGCACGCAATGGGAGGGTAGGGACCAGCTAGAGTGTTTAGGGAGGGGAGGTGGTGAGTGATCCCCAGGGATTAAAATGATGTGAAATATATGTATATATATAATATATATAATATAATATATATATTATTCAAGAAAAAAGAAAAAAATATCATTATATAATTATGTAAGTATAAAATTCTAGATCTTTTATATCCTATATATCAGTCTTCAGTGCTAACTAGACAATATAATATAGAGCAAATTATTTAATACTCTTGTCAGTAACCTTTTTTAAAAGAAAAAAATTAAGAATAAAGTAAGTTAAAACTTTACTTAGAAATATCCATAATAGTTGACCATCATCACTTAATCTGACAGTTTAAAACTTTATATGAAAGATATAAAAATAGCCTACAATTTCTTCCTTACTTAAAAATCTAAACTTGTATTCCATTATATTTTCAAATTTAAACTCCCTCTAACATTAAAACTGACTATGCATGTTAAAGTAAACAGCACTTTGGCCAGAATTCTGTCTTGACAATTACTGACCAAATTTTGCTGTCTCCTTTGGCCTCCCAAAGGGGGCAGTGAACTTGGCTGCACACTAAATGCATTCTGCTCAATACAAAAGTTGTTTGTATAGTATTCTATTGCCATATAAAAATTATTTAATTTAGAATAATAATATAATCATACCTGTATTCTCAGAACTAATAGACAAAATTTGCATGGAAAAGGTCATTAACTGTTTGCTGAATATTTATTAATTGAATACAGATGAAAGATCACATGTGAGAGCTTTATGATTTGGGGGTTTGGGCTTATCTAAAGTGAGGGTATAATATATGCATTCCATAAATATAGAGAACAAGAACTCAAACAATATTTGGAAACTTAGTGATATATTATTTAAAGTCATGGGATAACTCTAAAGCAGTAGGTTACTCCATTTTAGTCATTAGTCTGTCTCCTCAAATATCCCCCACTTTCCCTTTTGGCTCTTACACTAACTGAAATTTCCATTTTTGGGTTAAAAACAAAAGTTAAAACTTTTCTATCACTTAGTCTTGAATTTTTTCATGACGTTGGTCCCTCAGTCTTTCAAGTATTCTCATCTCAACAATCTATCATTTGATTATCTTGGTGGGATTATCTATATCTTTTGATATTCCTTGTCATAACTTAGAAATAAATTGTCTGGTGATCAGGCTGGGCAATTCTGTATTCTGTATCATACAAAAAGCAGAGTGATGATGGTTATGTGTTAAGGAGTCCAGGGAGAAGAGGTGATGGTAGCAAGAAGAAAAAGAAACAGAGTTTTCATGGTGTTCATACTCTCAAAATTATGGAAACATTTTAGCATTTTTCCAAGTTGACATGTTGATATAACTTTTACATCTAGCAATATTAGATTAAGAAAATTAAAAAAATAAGACCATAACTCTAGAGAGGCTAAAGTATCTATGGATCCATTTATTATCTTTGCAACCCATGGGAAAAAGTCCTTACCCTTCATCTCACCAGGTCGTATGGGGAGTTATTTTATGACACTAAAATCTGAAGCTGCTTAGACAAATAAGAGGATACCTATGACAGAGGATAAACTTTTAATTAACATGTAAGGTAATATAACTGTAAAAGAAATATAATTTACTTATTTGTGGAAGTAATATACAATTGATCATAGTTTAATTTGGAGAAATATCTTCCTAATAGTCTATCTGAATATGTGGTTTGTGTAGTATTGAGAAGGAAGCAGGTCTAACCATCTATTTATTATAGTCATTCATCTTCAAATATATGCCAATGTCTTTTCAGATCTGTAGGATAGTTATTTGAAGATTTCAGGTGAATATTATAAAAAATAAAGTTTCATTTTCTCCCCCCCTCTATGATTGCTCAATAGCAATATCACACTTTATCTGTTCACATTTATCCTTGTTCTGTTCACTTTATCCTTGAAGAGATAAAGTATTTTGCTTACAATTGAGAGTGCCACATAGATTTTGGCTTGATTTTGCTAAGTGCATTTTATTGATAAAACCTATTTTTCTATATTTAGAGCTTCAAATGGTAGTCTTCCTAAACTTCTGAGTAAAACTATTTATATTTTAACTGAGCAGTGAATGTAGAGGCATATTATACTAATTATGCTGACAAAGTGACTTTGCAATCAATAAATTAATTCAATTCCAGGTAACTAGCATAATAAATATGGCTTTACATAAAATAAAACTCAAGGGAAAACATATTAGATACCAATAGTAATAGGAATAATTGACTATTATAATTTTTATTTCATTTTCAATAACAATTTGCATGACTAAAGCCTCTTCCAGAGTATCTCAAAATTATATTTTTAATAATCATACCTCAAATTTTATAATGAATCTCCAAATTAATGTCAAAGGAATTTTTCTCTGAAACTAAAAAAAAATGAATGAGACAGAAATCCTATACATGTACTGTAAAGACCCTTATATTATTTATCATATTTTTTTCTGAAGCTTATTAGAATTTTGAGGTTTGTATGTATATATATAATCTTTATATATATATAAAGAATTTATATGTTTATATTTATATAATTTCTAAATCATAGAATATAATATATATTTCCTATAATACCATATAATGTAATATAGCATAATATATATAGTATAGTATATTACATGATATATAATTTATATAATATAATGTTTCTATAATATGCATAATACAATATGATAACTATATAATTATAACAAAATGCATTATATATTTATATATAGAATATATACTATATAGCATATATAGTATATGTATATGCTATATATTATATAGTATATCTGTACCCTTATATATAATATAAAATATATAATATAGTATGTAGAGTGTTAAATATAAAATATTAAGACTAATCTGATAATGATATAATTACATTCTTGTAGTAAACTATTTCTACATTAATTTAAAATTCATTTTTATTTTATAGATCTACAAAGATTGATGATGACTGAAAGTCACAAGCATTTTTAGAGAGATGATTTTTTTATTTTTCTAACCATGAACACTTACCAAAATATCCGAATTTTGGCATAGCAAAGAAGGTCACACCCGGAATTCTTTGATCTGTAATTTTTACATAGTTCTTTTTAATGGCTGTGAATATTAGCAAGAACTGGAAACGCTAGCCAACTAATTGAGTGATTAGTTCTCTAACATATATAATGGTGATTTTCAATATTCCACCTCTTGATATCTACTTTTTTGTATAATTTCATGTTCCTACTAGTGACAGGGAAAGACTTATCATTTGTTTCTAAAGAATTTTTCAGTGTGATTATATCACATGACAATAGGTTGTTACTTCTTCTACAATTTCATTTTGCTATATTTGAGAATCCAACTCAGCAGAATGAAGCAGAAGATTAGATTCTCCTTTTTGGTTTAATGAAGAACCATGGTGATGAAAATCCTATCAAAAGGGAGTTCATTGTGGTCTATAAAAGCTCTGATCAGCCCCTGGGACTTGAATTTGGACACCAACAGATAGTCAGTAGATACTGAGACTCTTTGTTCTTTGGCCATGAGTAAAGGAATGAGCAAGCTTATTTACAATGAACTTGAATGAGTTTGGAAGTAGATTCTTCCCTAATTGAGTTCATATATGAGAACCTAGATCAGCTGACACTTTGTAAAAACAGCTGACAGTGTTGAGTTTTGAACAGAGTGTCTTCTAAAGTATACTGGGAAAACTGACTCACCATGGAGCAAGATTGTTGTGATAATAATTATAATATAATGCAGCAACAAAAATTCATATATACATGTGTGTATCCAAATTACAGTGTAACATAACTAGCATGTATATTGGATAGCCTTAATTTTATTTTATATTTAGTTATTTAGATGGTTCTTATTGCAATGGTGTTTTTATCATTTTTAATAATTATTTCTATCAAAATGGTTTAAATAAATGTTGCTTTGTCTTAAACACAAAGATTTAACAAGTCATTAAAACATCACATCAGATGCAATCTCTATTATCCTTAGTTCAAACAGTTCTTATATGATATTTGGTGGAAGAAGAAAAGGTCCAGGGTGAGAATGACAAATTGCTGAGCAATTTTAGGAGCAACTATGAGGAATGCATCATTTGGAAAATTAAGAAGCTGCTTCTGACTGTAACTCTTCACCCCACTCCACACAACCCAAACTGAGTAAGCTGGAGAACTGAACTATCGAGTACTCTTGAATGTCAAACTGCATGGGGCAGTCTATTATTTATTTATTTATTTTTTTACAGTCCATCCATTTTTTTTAAACAACAAGTAGATACATATGGGTAAGTATGAACTCTTTTCTAACTTACTAAAAGCCATATACTGGACTCCTAGTAATGAAACTCAACTGTTCTAAAAACAGGTGTCTTTTAAAACAAGGAGACAATATTAATTTGGGTATGACATGTTGATATATTCTGAAATATATTACAGATGCTACTCTGGTGAAGATCAATACATTTTTAATGAATTCATCTTACACCCAGAATGTGAAATAAACATGGATTGTCTAACAGAACAATATATGCTTTATGTCAAATTAATTTCTCTAGTGAGGTATCTATTATAGCTTTTAGAATCTATTTCTGCCACAGATCTATTAAAAGTATAATGCATAATTGAAAGGTGCAGTGGATAACAACTAAATGACCTTTGACAAATACTACATTTAAAGACTTATAGGACAATAGTTTAAAATATTGAAATAGAATGCAGCACTATTTTCTTATATATTCTGCACTGCAATTTTGATGGAGGAAGCAGCAAAAGTATCAAACCGATGCTACTTATTTTTTCACTTTAAAGAACTGTTTGCCATATGTTCTGTGTTTAGCATACTGAATTGGCCATTTCTATTTCCTTAACTATATATAGCTAACAAGCCCAAGTCTTAATTTTATTGATCCAACATTAGATTTTAATACATTGATTCAATGTTTTTGATATGTGAGCAGAACTTGGAAAAAAGACCTTCATTCCTGACTGACTTTCATTCAAGATTTATTTTCTTCTAGAAACTTCTTTGCAAATCTTGCTGAGTAAATTTAAATTTACTTATAAAATGAAAAATATAAGAAACATATACATGAAATTCTCAAAATCTTAAAATATATTAATGATAAGCTTAAGTTACTAATATTATTTAAATAGAATTAACTATTAATGTCAATTAAAATTTTATAATTTAAATATAAAATAAGTAGCAATGTAGATAGTCTTAATAAAACAGTAATTTAAATCAAAAACTTTAGTTAACAGTACATTTTAATGGATTTGCATATAAGGCAAATAAAATGATCAAATTTAGCTAATCTTCATAGGCAAATGTTTATAAAAACTCTACAAGAGTTCAAAATTTGATAAAATGTCTTAAGACTCTAACCAAGCCTCTTGCCCAATTATCAAGGAATCAGAATAATTCTCTTGGACAACTACTGGAAAGCAAGACCAAGATTTTGCTTCATTTGACAAATTAACTTAATTGTTTGTAAGATAGTAGGTTGTTTCCAGAGTTTCTGGAACTAAGTTTTTAAAACAAAAAAATAATCTTCATTATTTTGTCTTAATACATACTCTCTGGACTCATAAAATTGAGCTCAAGTAATTGCAATCTTGTTTGCATTTATTGCTGAAACCAGAACTATTGGCTCACCCAGACAAAAACTTTGCGATCAACAGACTATTTAGGTTCTCTTCAGCTAAGTATTTAATCTCAGGAAGTCATAATCATAAATCTAAAGATACCAAAATTTTTGGATCTTGCTTATTTAAATGGACCTCATGTCATAAAGAAGAGAGTTGAGAGGTGAAAGATTATTTAGAAGATCTACATATGTTGTTTTTGACCTTATGGAGCACAATGTAAAACTTATACAGATAAGTATAAGTGCTTTGAAAAACACATTCCATTTTGATATTATATTGAAACAATCTTGGACATATTAACTTGAGTACACCTTTAAATTGATCAATGATGGAGTATTTGATTATTTTATCCAAATATTGCACAAAATGTTTTAAACACTAAAAATAACTGGAATAAATGAAACTCTTCCAAGGAATTCCATTTCATGTTTTATGGTTCTTGTGAAACAAAAATCTTTAAAGTACTTAAATTTAGATAGAAATTGTGATGGTAGTCATAGGGAAAGTTAAGATTTTCTTCTTTGAACACAATGGAAAGAAAAGATTATAAGGGGTTGATTAAAACAGGCTTCATTTAAAATCTGAATTTAGTCATTTTCAAGATAACTGATTCTAGGTTATCTGTTCAAGCTCTTGAAATTTAGTGTTTTCATCAGTAAAATAGGGAGTTATCTGTTGAATCACATAAGAACATGATTTTAAATGGACAACCACAGATTTTAAAAAGTCAGTCATAGAAGAAAGATGTGGCAAATAATCACAAAATATATACCATGTTAAAAGTAGGAAAATGTGTAACTGAACTATACAAATCATAACTACTAGAACCCAACATAACACTTAGACTGTATAAAGACATATAAACTCTGTGTAAAATATTAATCAATCAGAGGTGCTACGTTCATTATCTTTTTTTTTATCATGAACATTGCCATAAATCAATTTCCTGTAGATTTTTAAATCTCAACTTTCTTGAATATCTTCAACTACAGAGTAAACTCGGGGTTAGAAATGCTTTTAAGCATTTATTATTTCTCTTATATTCCCTAGTGTACTTGTTTTAAGGTAATGAACCATTACTAAACAGATAAGATGTTGATATGTTTTAGAAATAGCTTAGATTTTACCTTCAACAATGTATAAATGACATGGAATGAACAAAAAAAGTATCTATTTTTGTTACTTTTGATTTTTTAGTATAGCTGCACATCACTGTTGTATGTTTTGTGTTCATAAAACATCACTTGCTAAAAATCTAGGCAATCACACATTTTTGTTCCATCTGCTTTTAGCAAGAAAAATACAGTAAATAGGAATTATGCTGGCAGAGATTTAGCTTTGCATATGCACTAACTTTTTATGATATTTTAATCTAAGGTGAGAGTAGATGAAACAGTGCTCAAAGTTGAGCAATGATGTTATGTTAATATTAGTGACACTATAACCCCATTTATGGTCATTGTGAATCAAAGATTCTAGAATTAGTGACTATAAATTAGTACTTATTGTCCACACTTCAATTTAACAATATTTTCAAGTATTATCTGTCCATAGAATACTGTTATGAGTTTGGGAATAAGAAACAAAATAGTCACTGACCTCAGTGATTGCAAAACACAGTAATGTTTAACAGATATGTGTTATCTAGAAGAGAAAGGTTGTAATAGGTGCATATAACAGTAAACTGGTAGGGTTTATCTGACTTGTTTAGAAGTTTGGTTTCTTGAGGAATTTTGAGGAATATTATGAAAATGGATAAAGAAAAAATGCAAGCTAAAGTTGAGGAATACAAAGTGCTCAAACAGAAGAAGGTTCTGAATGGTAAATTTCTAAACTCTGGAAAATGAATGAATGTATGAATGAATATAACTAAATAAATGAATAAAAAATGAAATAAATCCATAAAGGCTGACGTTCCAAATGATTAAAAGAAAAAAGGTTGGGACAGAGATGAAGGAAAAATTACTGGGTCCCAACAGACACCAATTGCTTGTAGCATGCATTGTATATTGTCTGTCAATTATTCATCCTTCAATTCTTTCTTTTTTAATAGAATCACACATTTGTTCTCATAGCTACCACATAGAAAAGATAAATATGTCATAAGCTTCAGGAAAATCATGAATCATAAGAACTTATCAAATTATCCCTTTCAGTACATGATTTTACCATGTACTATCTAAATTCTGACCTGAAATGGGCTCAGGAGTAATATATAAATGAGACATTTGGAAAATATTTCTTTGCCTCCTAAAAAGATACCATAAAAATGCATCATTTCTATACCTTCAAAAAATTGAGATTAGGTGAGGAAAAAGTATTTGAGAATTTAATGACATTAGTCTAATATAAAAATGAAGGTCCACAGGATAGAAACCATAAAGATGGACATAATTTGATTTAAGAAATCAATGAAGGCTTGATGTGAAAACATGCTACATGCTATATTTATTATATTTTCACTTGCTATTTTAACTAAATTCTGTCCAAATAGCAGCATAAACTATAATTTAAAACTAAAATATTATCAATGACCTGCTCTCTCCAAATCCTTTATAACATAAATCAAGAAACAAGTGTATAGTGAGTTGAATTAGAATGACAAGTAATGTTGAATGAACTAATTCAATGGTAGCAATTCTGAATTTACTCTGTTTGATGGGACCAGAATAGCTGTTCACTGTGCCTGAATGTGCATAGAAAAAAAAAGTGAACTGCATTTTACCGATTAGCAGAAGTTGCCTTTGAAGGTTTCAGGTAATTGGTTCCTTTTTGAATTGGCTTCAAGCAAATTAAAGAACTGAGATTATAACCCCTAACTATTTATCAATTGAAAGCAAAAGAGAAAATAACAGAACATTTAATTCTTCTCTTCTAATCCATATGCCTTTTTATCTCAATCTTATTGATGTCATCCATTTCCTTGGACTGAGAAAAGCTTATTAGATATCCTAATTTCATACAATCAAAATGAAATTTGAGAGCAATTAAAACTCTTTAGTTGAAAATTGATGTTTTGTTCCCTTGATTTCAGTTAAAGCTTAATCTACTGCTATTTCAATAGATAAATAATCAGACATTTCAAATGTAAAATACATTTATTCATATATAATACAAATATTTACTGAGTATTTGTTTCTATTCTGGACATTAATCTAGGCATTCAAGAAACAAAGAAAATAGAATAAAAGGTGTTTTTAATCTCAATCAAACTTATATGTAGAAAAAGAAATAAAAAACAAATTAATAATTAATGAAGTTATGTGGAAAACAAAACAAAGAAAGAGTCAGCTGATATTGTTGATGATATTTATAAATGATAATCAGAGAAGATCTAACCATTAGATCTTGAACATTAGGCAGTCACTCAAAAGAAGTTAATAGGCAAGTATAAGTGTCTGTTCAAAAAAGTATTTCAAAGAGAGACACAGAACATGCTTTCTTGATATAGAAAGTTGTTTGATATACTCCCTGGAGACCACTATTGTTCAAGAATGACATATTATCAAAAGTGATGAGATCAGAGAAATATTGGGGAATCAAGTTTTGTGAAGAATAATAGGCAATTAATGACAAGAGTTAGTTTTGACATGAGTGAGAAAGATATCCACTAGAAAGTCTTATAAAGGGTCTGACTTACATTTAAATATTTTTATTGTGATGTTGGGCTGGGTTATTCTTTGTTGCAAATGTCTTTGCAGTTCATTGTAGGATGGCTGGCAGAATCTTTGTCCTCTAACCACTAGAGGTCAGTATCTTTCTCTGAATTTTGGCAAAGACCTCTCCTGACATTGGCAAATGTTTCTCAAGTGTGTCAGAATTAATAGTAAATAATCATTGCATTCAATTTTTTCTCTCAAAGATTTGCCTGGGGTGGAGGTTACTGTGGAACAGTCTTTAGCAATAATGAAAAAAAATCCTTTAGAAAAAACTCTTTAGAATTTTTTAGAAAGAATTCTTTAGAAGAATTCTTTAGAAAAAAAAATTATTTATTTAGAAAAGTAGAGTCTATCTGTGATCTTGATCCTTTGTTTGGTGTATTAGAATGACTCTCCTCCCTTAAGTGTGTCCCAAACACAATTAAAAGAGAGGAAGTAGAAATAGAATATGTGAATAATTCATTTCAAAAAGTTTATCCATAAAAAGGTCTACTGGGGTTAGAGTAGAAGTAGCTGTAGAGAGAAACTGAAAAAAAGAGAGCTATTTTTGTGTCCCTTGACAAGTGACAGTCTTGGTGAAGTTGGTAAGAAAAAACAGCATTAAGGAAACATTGAAGGTCTCCATGACCATTTAAGAAAACAGAATGTTGTGGCAGAAAGGATTAGTTTACATCTTAGTAGTTTTATTTGAAACTGCTATTCATTCACTTTCTATGAACTATAGTTAGTGGCTTTATTTAGCCTATTCAAATGCAAGTCTACTTAACTGAAGTGCTATATGTAATGATATTATAATGATTCTTACCGATCAGAAAATGGGTGTAATTGAAACCATTTGATTTATGCAATCAATTAAAGTGGTCACTTATCTAAACAGACATAATAAGCTGAGGAGTAAGAGGCCAGGATAGAAATGGGCTAAGGTCAAGTTCAAATTAAAAGTTACAGGTGACATTGATAATATATCTCTGGAAACAGCTTAAAGAAAGGAGATGGTTTAAGCAATATGAGATACTTTGAATTCCAAGACATCCATGGAGGTCTCTGAAGCTTCTCCAGATTCTGCAAATGTGACTGGAGGCTTTTTTCTGGAGGAGCAATCCTCTCTGCACCTTAATCTGCTTCTCAAGGAAAGACTTGGACCCAAATGCGACTGTTTTCAGGTGGCTGGTCTCCAGAATATTTGTTAGTAGTTTATATCCCTCTCTCTTTCATCACCAATGAATTGTATGCTTGTCTTATTATCATGTGGATTTTTCCCAATGAAACCATGTTGTCATTAAGGTAACTAACTTCCATCATGGTGAAACCTCTTCACACATGTACCAGCTAGTATATTGAGACTCAAACCACTTACTTCAAGAAGGCATGCTTTCATAAAAATGGGAAAAATAAACACTGTCTATTTTTTCAAGGCAGATAACACCTGTGTTTTGAATTCCTTTAAATGTTCTTAATCATATTTTTAAGAAATTTTATTATAGCTGGTTATGGGATGGGGTAAGGTTTGGTAGATCACTAAGGAAGTAGAAAAGTCTACTTTTCTTTCACTCCTTATGAATCTACAAGCTATATTTTTACTTAATTACCTTGATTCTTATTTATTAGTAGAGCCCATGCTGCCACAGACTTTAGAAAACAACAGTTAATGTAATAAAAAGCTAGATCAAGCAAACCATTTGTTAAGTGGGTTTGTACTTGATATAATCAAGCTTTCAGAGTAGTAAATCTCTTATCTGCTAGAAGAAAGGTTAGATGCTAATCTGTTAGTTCCTATAGTAAATCCAAGGGCAGCAAATTAAATACCCTCAGAAAATTAAAAATCACTTTACAATGAACATTCTTATCATAAAACAGAGCATGATAAATAATAGGCTACCTCTATTGTATTATAAAATTTATACATAATAATTGGGCAGATTTGATTCCAGTGAGGCTCATGACTTCTTCCCTCATGGCATGAGTATAAACTGACAAGATTTTTTCAACTTTTGATTTTTCTTTTAATTACTGCACTAAAAAAATCATCAGATTATTCATTCTATTTTTGCCTTTACTTGTAGCCACATTTTAAAATCACTGACAATAGAAATTCTGCCAGAAATAAATATGCTATTAAAGATTTATCTGCTTATAGATCTGCAAGTAAACAGTAAGACAGCTGCATTTTCCACCTTCCCATCAAACTCAGCTCTACAATTGATTTAAATTATAATCAGGATATTCTGGAACATCTCCATAAATAATCCTTTTCAATTAATAACATTATCAAAAGGATATTTTTGAATGCAAGATTCAGTAAAATGTGATTTTCATTTTCTTGGTATTTTATACTGATATGTTAAATTTTTTTCTATGTGTCAAACATCATAGATTTTAGGTAAAATAAAATAAAATGGAATGGTGGTTTCAAAGAGGAAAAAATGTTAAAGGATAAACTGAAGGATACCAAAATTTTTTAAAGATTTTTTTTGAGAAAAAAAATCTTGGAATCTGCCAAAGCGCAAGTAGGTGTGACAGGAAATGCAGAGACTCAAAAGAATACTCTCTAAATGTGAGCTGAGGCATGTGGATTATTTTCATCTGAAATCAATGTAGGCTTTGTAGGTTCAAGAAAGAATGTTGCCATTTCTTTACTAAAGAAGGTAAGTTGAAAGTTTGAGTCAGAATCAGCCAATTACCAGCAATAACTTTTCTATCAGAATAACCTCTCTATATGGTAGAGCATAGCTAACTCCCTAAGGTCTATTCTTTTTGTGGTATGAAATAATCCTCTTTCCACCTTTGAAGCTCCCGGGACTTTTTGCTAGTCTCTTTCTCAGGGTTATGTATATATTTTCACTTCTCCTTTCTTTCCTCAGACCCCTCATGTCTGTGAGGACTCCCATTATGCATTTAATTAAATTGGTTTGCTCTCCTATTAGTCTGTTTTATGCTAATTTGATTATTCCATCAACCTGAAAAGAAATCTTCCCTCCAGAACACTGCAGGGCTAGAATTTAGGAGAGAAATTTGTAGAGAAAATTCAGAAGCAAAACAAGGAAATTATTGATTAGTATAGATTAAAACCATGTAGCATGTTTGCAATTGGTTTTGATTTTATCTTGAGGCGTAGAGTTTAGATTGATTTTGTAGGCCATGATGGCATTAGAAACATCCTATTCTGGTATCTTCCTTGTTCCATAAACTTAATACCACGCAAATCAGCAAAATTCAAGCAAACAAAACAGACAACAATCAGAACTATCTTGAAAAAAACTATGTTAATCTTGATTTAATTTATTGACATAATTCTAAAAGTTTATTGTGATAGAGCATAAATTAAGGCTATTTTAATACCAATACACTGACTATAATATGAAAGTATACCAACAACCTCCTATATGTTCATTTTATACAAATATTTAATATCCTGCTTCTTATGCATGACTAGCCACAATTTTATTTTTAATGCAAATACAGTAACAATTAAGTTTACAAAAGGGTCTGTATTTTCTTGCACCTCACATTACTCCTGCTATTTGAAATGTTTCCTACTTACATACATGTTAGAGCAAGTAAGGTATGTTTTGATCTTTCACATTAGCACAGAAAATAAAGCAAACAGATTTCTTTTGCTATTGAATACATAATACGAACCCTAGAGTCATCTCTAGAGATGGCTTTATAATTTATCTGTATTTAACAGTTATGTATTATCATCTCTGGCAGACACATAGGTTTTGATTTAAAGCATAACAATGAAGAAACAACTCACTCAAGTCTGATAATTTATCGCTTATGTTGTTTAATGATTGTGTGAAATTCCTTGTCTTAATGAAATTTTTAAAGAAAAGGTTCTAATATGGTGCAAAAAACTGGTAGAACTTTTGTAGATTGAACAATTCTCTGGAACTTCAAACAGAAAATCTGGCAATGTTTGCCTGTGAGATAAATGTTTATTTTCAAGATGTATTATATTGGTAGCATGCTCACTTAATTGAACATTAAATTATTGTTGGCTAGTTAACAGGTTTTCATTTTCCCTCATTTCAAGTACACAGTTAGGATTTTTAATTTTTGGTTTCTATGAGTCTCTATGAGTTTGAAGGATTTTAAGTTGAATGGATGTCTTGTTTTTAAATGTGTCTCAGTGAAGGGAATCTTGCAAGTTTTTCTAAGGTAGTTGAAAAGTCACAGAATGTTCAGGGTGCCACAAGGAGCACAATCCTCAAATATTTGGAAAAAGACAAATCTGTTATTCCCACCAACTGTGATGACATAACTCTGATTCCTGACCTTGCCCTACAAAGGAGGTAAAACATACAGGAGAAAAATTAAATGACAGCTCTAGAAATGCTATGTGCTGTACACAGTTTTCAACTTCATCAAAATGTTCAAGTCCTTTCATGACATTGAAAGAGGATAGTGACATAAATGTCACTCAAAAAATGGTGTAATGATAGATTAGCCTTTAAATATCGTATTATAACAATAATGGATTTAGAGATAGAAATTCCCAGCAGTTGTGTGATAGAAGTTTATTATTGCATTTATGTTGACAAAGCAAAGAAAGGCAAACTATGAAGCAGCCAAGGCTGACAGTAGAGAAAAATTATATCTTTCACAAAACATGCCTGAAACCAGTCATACCTAGGAATTTTTAACTTTTTAACAATCTAAAGTATTAATCAATCTGATGTAGTATTTTATTTTGTTCTTTCTTGAGCTGTTTAGTTACTTGTTTTGTTCTTTCTTGAGCTGTTTAGTTACTTGTGTTATTAAAACACAAAGAAGTGTTTTAACATGATGAAATAGGTCCTGTAGCAATTTTTCTTTCTTTCAAGGATTTTGAAAGTACCAGGGTAATGCCAAATGTTCATAGTTATATTTTCGAGGCTAAAATTAGTAATGGAAAAAAAATTTCCCTTGTACAATTTCTAACCTCTCTTCACCTCTTCTTGCTTATCATACTTCTATCCCCTCCCCCACTTTGCAAATGCCCATACTTATTATGTCCTCACACCTCCTGCCGGGCAAGTCATGATCATTTCTGTGTGGAAAGCATTACTGTGCCAAGCATAATAGAGGAGGCAGTAGGAGAGCAGCAAATGATACATCTGTAAGAGCTGCTCATTTTTGAATCTGAAGAGTTAGAATCAGAAATACAGTTTCTTCCTTAATTTTCATTTAGGCCTTTAAAGTAAACATCTTATAAATGTTAAGAAAATATGACAGTGACCATTCAATTTGTTAATGCTGAAAAACGACTTTAAAATTAAATGTGTCAGTTAAGAGATTCCTAGTTGTGAAAACTGTCATGGAAAAATATGATCTCTAGATTAAATAAATATATGTGATTTAATCATCTATATAGCCAATTTGAATAACTTCTCATTTCACCTTTTATATAATTTGGTCAGGAAACATATTCTTTTAATTGTCTTTTGATTCATTGACACACATGAGGAGGAATTACTGTTAATTAACAAGAATTTCAGATGTTACTTCACTATTCTCTTTTAATACTCTATATTATTCAGCCTTCAAAGGCTTGAAAAGGCAATACAGACAACTAAATCCCTTCCCTGCCAAAATGTGCAATTTTTTGTTGTTTGCCAGTAGAAATTTCTTCTATATTTCAAGCATTTTTTTCAACATGAGAAATCTTTTTTGAAAGAAGTCCCATTCTCATTTGCAGATCACAGAACTATTTTCGCTTCTTGTCCATTCTCACATTTGGGTAAAACAATTTTGTTTCTGAATGCATGCATAAGCCACCTGGCTTGCTTTTCATCCTCAGCCTAATGGGTGCATGGAATGAGACTGCCAGCAGCTTGAAGCAAATCTAGAAAAGGGCTGTTCTGACAATTTCTGACTCCTGAAAATAGCATGCTGCCTTTCTGATAGTGTATTCAATTTATTTAAATTGTTGTGCTGAGGGAAAATCATTTTTCCTTCTGTTGCTCTTTCCATTATTTTCAAATGGTCTTCTACCATTTGACTTGATTCATTGACTCTCAATTTTCCTATGTTCCTAATACAACACTGAAAATAGATCTTTCCCTAATAATGAACACATTTACATTTTAGAAGTTCAAATTATATACAAATTATATATCCAATTAATTATTCAATTATTCATATACAAAATACAAAATATTTTTGCAATTGAGCACATGTTGGTAGTAATAATACATCTGCGGTTCCACAGAGACTTTGAAACTAAACAAAATCTTCAGCAATGCTTATTGACAGTCTGATTCCCAGGAGGGAATAATCACCTAAATGGGACATTAAGTCCCTGTGTATTTTTTCAAATATTTTTCATCTTTACATAGACTTGCCACTATATTTCTCTTCAAGATTTTATATATATATAGTATTTGTAAGCTTAGTTTTCTTATAAATGTCTTGTGTTTTTTTTTCAGAAATGACTTACTTATAGTACAAAAAATGTTGAAAAATGATTAAGAAAATAACATGAAGAGACAATGTGAGTGAAAAAGACAAAAGATAATAACAGTAGAACACAAAATGTATGCTATCTTCAAAATTCTTTGCCCAATCTATTAATAATTGAGAATTAAAGATGATCTAAAAACAATCAAAGTTAATTCAAATAAGATAGTATAGTCAGTTTAATAAGTCTTAATGGAAATAAAATAAAATTAGCAAGACAATTACACTTCAAATAACATTAACTTCCAGTTAAAAAGCTGTTAAATCATTTATTAAATAGTTGAAATAATGCAGTTCACATATTCTTCTGAGGTTGCTGAGCATGCCTACCTTACCTTAGTTATATGGTTTTATTGTATCATCTGGCATAAACCAGTTAAGCATGGGAGCAAAAAAAAAAAAAAAAACAGTAAGAAAAAGAACATTATGCAACGGGACTTAAACTCAAGGATTTTTGATATATGATGCTTCAGTTGATTTTTACTTAGAAAAGTAAAAGAATATGTGTGATCACCCAGGGAAGACTGTTATCTGACCCATCAGTTGCCACCAAATTTGATTCTCCCAAGAAATTTAAAGTCTTTTACAAGCTACAGCAACCAGGTCTCTGTTCTATTTTAGCTTTTCAATTTATTGTCTTTTTTTTTTTTTTTACTGCAAAATCTACACCTCGGAAAATGTATCAAGTCTCATAGAAGTGAATGAAAGCTTATATCTATCCTAACAGAAATCAGAAGTTTATAAAAGTTTAACAAGAAACCACATTTTACTTAGCAACATAATCCTCCACAGTGTGCTTTCCATGTAGAATAACTGTCAGGTTATATACAATTCTGATCTCCCAGACAGACCTGTGATTTAATCGCATTTATACCATATGATTTCATTTAGAACTAATATCTATGTTAAAATGTGTTTTAATCTATTTATACCTGACCTGGTTATTAGCAGAAATGATATCTTGCACTTTCATCAGTATTAGCAGTTAGGGGCCAAGCATGTTTGCTCTGAACTACTCCTCCTACATAACAAAACTTCAACTAGAAATGTGACGTCAGAGACAGTAGCTAGTTTTGGTTGGTAGTTCTCAAAATGGGCATCACATTGGATCACATTAGAATCCCTGCCTCTTGCTCCCAGAGATTCTGATTTTATCACCTTGAGGTGAGCAAAATTGGGTATTTTAAAAAGCATCCAAGGTGACTTTAATAAGCTGAGATTCACCATGCTAAACCAATCAGTTCCAGCTTACCAGGAAATTAAAACAAATCTAGTGCGAAAGCTCCAGGCTCATAAAGTGAAAAGATCAATTTGTCTTCTTAAAAGTTTTCAGAGTTTTAAATACTCAGTTCTTCTAATAGTTTTTTTTTCTTGAAAATGTTGAAATTATTAGAGTTCTAACTGTGAAAATGAAGATAAAGATTTCGAATACTTAGCAGAAAGTAAAAGTGGAAGCCAATAGAGGAACCAAGAAACATGCAGGTCCTAACTTATGGAGCAAAAATATCAAAACAAAACAAACAAACAACAACAAAAACAGAAACAGAGTTCAGAGACAAATCTTTATTATTTAAACGAACTCCTGAAAAAAGTTACAAACATCAAATACAGTCTGAACACATCTGAAGGATCCCCCTGTTATCTGAGCATTTGTCCCTACACATAGCAAATCAAAACTTCTATACAGGAAAGAATACCTGGATTATTTGCATGGTTATTTCTGGCACAAATCACTTGTATAGGATTGAATTTCCTGGCGAACTAGTAAAATAGAGCAGATTCCTAAAACAAGTGTTTCAACCACCAAACAGTTCATAAAGCCTCTCACCCAGTTGAAAATGTGTGGACACTAGAGAGTATGGTCACATGGGTGATCTTTAATCACAGGAAAAGAGAAAATACCCTTAATTGAGAAAATCAGAATGGGCAATAACTATGGGCACACTCTCACTATGCCTTGATGGTGAATCTAAGCTATATATTCCCTTCGATGAAGATATGACTATGACATAACTGGAAATATACCAATAATACTCAAAATCTGAATCTATAAGCACAATTAAATTACCTACTGAACTAGCCTATCTCTTATATTTTCCTGTTAGAAGTATATATATATATATATATATATATATATATATATATATATATATATATATATATATATATATATATATATATATATATATATATATATATATATATATATATATATATATATATATGTATAGCAACTTAAAGTTTTCATGTCTTTGTACCTACCAACAACGTTCTGGGTAAAATAAAATCCAGTATATTCTCAAGACAAACTCTCTATATACTCAGTAAAATTAGGGAAAGCAATAAATGGGATGCCTTTCAAAAATGTTTTCTTGAGAATAATATACCTCATTAAGCAATATTCAAAATATATTCAAAATGAACATTATAAATTCCATATTTTTCAGTTTATAATTATAATTAAAGTCATAATGCTATCAAAGATAGACTACTTTAAATGTAATTATTGAAATTTTGGTTTAATATATTAAAATAAACTGACATAATTCAATAAAAAATCTGTATCACAATAAAAATACATTTAAAATAAGCAGTCAAAAGATACATTCAGTGCTGTGGTAATGTATCTATAAAACATCTATTCAAAGAGTTTTGGTAAGTATATAGGTATATGTTATTTACAGAAATAATTTTAGCTTTTTTTAAAAACAGTCTTAGACTTCCTTTTGATCCACATGACATGGCTTTGTTCTAGTAAACTGAAAAACAATGAACTAACTCTACAAAGATTATTGATTGAATTAAAATAGGTACTTGAGCCTCTTGGAGTAGAGTAGATAGAATACATTGTGTTAGTGGAGTCAATGTCTAAAATCACAATTTCTTGTGTACCACTACTTTGACACTTTCAAAGTAAATCCAATTAACTGTATTATCTTCTGCTCTTCTGAGAGCAGAGGGAGGTCACTAGAGACTGAAATAAATAATTTTTACCCAATGCCCAAATTGGTCATGTTCCAGTCTGTGCTGTCACTATATTGTACATGTGTATGGTTTTGCATCTATTTGCACTTTTTGAAAACCTCTCCTGTCTATCTTTTCCTGACTCTCCCTTTGGTACGTTGTTTTCCTTTAAGAAATACCCTTAGCCTTTTGGCAGTACCACACACATTGTTTGTACTATTTACATTCAATTGTTAAAGGTCTAGTGAAAAAACAGTAGTCAAATAAGATGCTGTTTTCTGAATAACAAATTCATCATCCCAACTTGTATTCAGTCATCCAAAGACTATTAATATATAGGTTGTTCGGTTCAACTTTAAGTGATAACTGAGCAGTAAGTTACATTCTTCTTATTACTGAGGAGTAAATCAAAAACTCAGGGAACTATAGAACACCAGAAAGGTAAGTGCATAGAAAAGGCTTTATAGAGGCCTTGGTGTTTTTAAACTTGGAGTACTTTTGTCCTTGATTTAATTTTAAAAAATAAGCAATAGTATTGATGAACTTAAAATGCATAAAATCATGTAAATAATAAAAAACACAAGAATAATGGATTAAAAGAAGAGCAAAATATACAACATTAAAATTAAATTTATATTAGCTGGAAGTAGATTGCTATACAATAAAGTGCTACCCTAACTTAGGACCACCATTAATGAAATCATGCAAATATTACAATTAAAATGAAAACAAGCGACTAAAATGACAGAGTAAAAAGCATTTAACATAAACTAACAACTAAAAAGACAAATAACATATAGAAAAAATATTATGATTTTCAACTTTAAGAGTTTATCACAATTACATTTAGTGTGAAAAATAAACCCTTCAATCAAAAGGCTGAGATTGACAAATGGATGAAAAACAAGTTGACAAGTTACACGCTAGTTACAAAATCACAACTGCATTGACAAATAAGGAAATGGAAAAAATATAATATGCATATAGTCATCAAAGGATGGCAGGTGTGATCATATAAATGGAAGAAAAAACAGTTTCTGAAACAAAAATTAATATTAGAATCAAAGCACATTTTATAATAAAAAACTATCTCATGAAAATGATTTAATAATTGTAGACATATAAGCATCTAGAACTTTCAATCCATAAATTACATGAAATAAAGCTGAAAGAATTATACAAAGAAATAAAAAAATATACAGAGTATTCCATAACTCACTTTCATCAGTATATAAAAGAATATATTAAGATCTTCACTCACAACAACCTAGTATACAATTCTAGAACTTTCTCCAGTAAAAGAGCATATAAGTCAAAAAACAAAACAAAACATGTTCTCATGCCTATTGAATGAAATTTATAGTCAAAAACAAAGGGAATTTGGGCTTTCATAAATAATAAAATGTAAATAGTACACTAGTAAATGGGTTAAGAAGAAATGACAAAAGAAATTAGGCATCATTTGAGATAAATAAAAAAACTACATAAAATTAATGGAATCTAATTGAAAATACTTAAGAAAAATTAATAACTATAAATACCTATAGTAAATGGAAAGACAGTCAATCAATATCTTGAACTTCCAATATAAGAAACTATAATAAGAAAAATGTTAACACAAACCGAAGCAAGAAGAATTAAGGGAAAACTTAAATAACTAAATCAGGGAAAAAACATTTATTTCTAACCACATTATGTAAATTAAAAAATGAAAATATTTCTTCCACAAAATAGATAACATAAAATGCAAAAATGATTAAAAATGAAATTTGACTACTCCTATTAAAAAAGTAATGATGCCCACATAAATTGTACCAAATGATAATTCCATGAGACCCATTTTGCTCTAAACCAAAAGCAGGCAAGACTATCACAAGAAAACTACAAACCAACATATTTTATTGATACATTTATTAAAATGATTAAAAACATATTCAGCAGCATATTTAAAGTTTTACACACGAGGACTAAGTAGTACTTTTTCCCCTTGTGGCTCAACATGTCAAAAACAATCAATTATAACCATATTAATTGAGTCAAGGACAGCACTTTGCCATCTAAATACATGTATATTTGACAAAATTAAATCACATAGTGATTAAGTATTCATTCGACTAGGAATAAAATGAAGCTTCCTATATTATAAGGCATCACTGAATTATGACTCGCACTTAATATTAAAAGAATGGAAACATTTGTCCTGTGATCAGAAAAAAAAGGAAAAAGTAAAAAAAAAAAACCTCTCTCACATTAAATACAATTTTGTACAAGAGGATTTATTCAAACCAATTAATAATGAAAAAGCAATGAAAGGAAGAGAGAATGGAAAAGAAGAAATGAAACTGTAACTAGCTGAAGATGGCTAACCTTATCAGTAGAAAATCATAAGCAATGCACAAAATGTATTAAAAATAATGAGTACAATATGATTACAGGATTCAAGAGTAACATAAAAAATTAAATTTATTTTTATGGGTTAGTCATAAATTATATGAAAATGAAGTTGAAAAGCATCTCTATTCACACCACAACAATAAAATATTTAAAAATCTTTCAAAATAAATGTCTTCTATACTAAAAAACACTAAATATTACAGAATGTAATCACAAAGACCTAGATGAATGGAAAGACATCCTTATATTGTGATGCTTTTAAAATTATCTACCGTACATATATTCAACACAATCCCTCAAAATCGCAGCTGTCTTCTTTTTGCAAAACATTGACAAGCTGATCCAAATATGCAAATGAAGATGCAAGAATTCCAGAATAGTCAAAATTTCTTGAAAAATAACAAAAAATTGTTGAAAAATTATAAAAATCACACTTGCTAATTTCAAAATGTAAAACAGTAACACTAGGAATTACATGGTGTTGGTGTCATAAGGTCATATATGACACAAGGTATATTGTCATATACAATAATGAATCTGAACGGAATTCAGATTTTAAAAATAAATGTTTACTATGTAGTTAATTGATTTTCCAATATGGTGCCAAAATAGTTCAATGAACAGAAAAAAGTGTCTTTTTAACTAAGTGCTGGGACAAGTAGAAATCCATTCACAAATGAATGATATTGTGCAGTAACTTGAAGAATATATTTTCTATTATACTTGGCAGTGGCTCATAAAATTGCACATGAAGTTTTCACATGACCTATTTATTCCACTAAAAAGTAAAGACACACATAAATAAAGACTCATACAGATATCACATACAGATTTTCATACAGACATCACAAAAATACAAAATCATTAATGGCATTATTTGTTATGGTCAAAAAGTGTCAACAACAATATTCACTGATAATATGCAAAACATAGCAAATCCATATATTAAAATAATATTAAGCCCAAAAATGAAGCACTCATCCATGCTTTTATATTAATGAGTCTTGAACAAATGAGTTTCAATATTTCTCACACTTTTCTTTTATTATTGTTCATTTTTATACTTTTACCTTGCTATTCTGTGTTTAGAAGTTTCAGACGTAAAAAAAGTATCTCTACTGTTTTTTATCAAAGTATCAAAGTATCTCTAAGATACTATTTCATCAAACCCATTTCACTGTAAGAGAAAATTAGGCCAGTTCAATTTATGGAAATGAACCATATTTGATGTCTGAGTTCAAGATCTGATTCTTTCTTTTAAAGGCCATAATTAATTTCTGGATCAAGAAAACATAGTCTCTTCCAGGAAAGACCAGAAACACCCACCTTAATATAGCAGCACATCAATAGAGAGTAAAAACTTAAGATGATAGAATATATTGTCTGAGAATGATCCAATTTAGGATCCACTAAGCAAGTCGAGTTTTCCTGACTTTTTAAATATAAGAATGAGAAATTTATAACTTTGGTTTATTTTGATGGATTAAGTGATTAAGAAATATGAATAGAAAAGGGAATGTTTCTAGCACATGTCCTGCTGACATCTTTCTTTGCCATTTAATTATGTAGCATTAGTGTGACTAACCTATTTGTCTTTCATGAAAATTTTATGTAGCTATCAGCAGATCTTTATGAAGATGACAAATAGATGTAAGAGGGCATGAACTTCCTAGCACCACATGTGATTGTGTCAATTGTCAGTAATAATCAAAGAAAATTGAAGTTTATTGCATGACATAGTGTTTGTCAAAATCTTACCCTAATTTTCTGATAATCATAAAACTGGATACATATCTTTCAAAAATCTGATTTGAATCATGTTGAAACATTATGCATTTTTTATCACTACATTTGATTTATCAATCGCCGTTATCATCATTTTTTGGTCAGTTGACAGTCATTTCCTCTGTGGAATCCCCTTTTGCTACCATTAAAGAGAATTACTCCTTGAAGGAGTCTGTGAATCTGTAACAATTCAAATTTTAATTATTAGTAGTGCTTCTGTAGCACAAGTATGTGTCCACGGTATAATTTTATGAAACAAATAATATACTCCTGAAATTACTCTGTAGCCCATTAAGATACTAAATTCATTTACTTTTGTTTTTAAATAACTAAATGAATTACACACAGTAAATTGAATTACACACAGTAGGTACACTCAAGTAAAAGTTGTTGCATTAACTTTGATTTTTCTTTTATGATGAGATACTTACAATGCAAAATGAAGAAATTGATAATCAAAAATTTATACAAACAATGAGTGAGTCATTTAGTTGGCTTAGTAGTAGTAAACTGCCATGGGTCATTTTTCTCTTTTCCATGGCCAATTCTATTTGCACAGGTCATGAGATATTTATTTTTACATTCATAATCTGTACATTATAGAAAACAAAGGTCTAGCAACCAAATATGAAACAAAGTTTGGCTGTTCAACTTAATTTCCATGAGTTCTTTGATTCAAATTTGGCTCCTCCAATAAATGTAAAAACTTCTTGACAAATTAAACCTAATTTCAATGGTTCTCTGATGTGAAGTAGTTGTAACCATAATTTATCACTTGAAATTGACATTTGTTTCTGCTTAACTAATTGCTTTGTATCTTGACCATCTTGTCTTTGAAGCATAACATAAAATGGTTAAGGTGTTTAGAATGCCAAACAAAGGAAAACTTTGTCTGACCCTTAGTGTCTTCAATTTGGAAACCAATTTGCTTCTTTTAGCTTTAAACCAGCAATCCCTTGAGTACAAATAAAGAAATACACTTAGGCTTTTGTGTATTTAACTCTTTATGGAAATCTGTTGTAAACAGTTGGAGGTGGTGAATAATTTTTAGGATAACTTAGGAAAGATGATCAAGTTTAATTTTTTTTGATTGCTACAAAGTCAAACACCTCATATTTGAGAACATATTCTCAACACAAATTTGTGCATGTGTGTGTGTGTGTGTGTGTGTGTATGCATGCTATAAAATGAATCATATAAGCTTAGAGCTATTTAAGTAAAATTCCTTGTTGCTATAGAAATCTGTCACTTTTATAAGTAACTCATTTGAATGATATTTTTTTTCAGTTTTTAAGCTCTAGTTGTTTATTGAAATTATCATTTTTATCATGTATTTTAGAATGATGTTTTAGGGAAATACTGTAATTCAAGATGAGTTCTTTATTTTTCCTTTACTCAGGTATATTGCATGTTTATCTATTTCACATTCCTTTTGTTTTTCAATTTGCCTCTTTCTCTGTCTTATGATCATGTATGGCAAATTGGCATTATTTATATAAAAAAGTGTAGAGATTTGCAAATGCAAAGAAGGGTCAAATAAAATCTGATAAATTCCAGTTGCGCTTTCTGTCTAAACTGCCTTACACTACTTAATAAGAAGCTTTTCATCTCATTTTGATAAAACCCTTCTGTCACCTCATCAATTTTATTCATCTTTATCTCAGATCACAGTCATAGTTTATAGGGCAGTTTGTTAGAAGCCAGGTAAATGAAATATACTCTTTATGGTTGGTTCATTCCCTTTCTCCTCATCTCTTTGACAGTTCATGAAGTGCATTTTTAATTTTGTAAAGCAGTTTTCTGATCAGTTGGAAGTCAGCAAAAATTTAACATTAATGAGTTCATTTCCACAAAAATTGGCTTATTACCAGGCAGACTTCCAGTGTTACATGCCAGTGGTTTTATAGTCATTTTCTCTATTCTTTTATAAAGATGTTATTTTACCTGCCACATGTGCAAATAATGAGACTGGTGAGACTCTATTTTTATAAGTAATAAAAACATAACTTCAATAGCATGGCAAATAGAGTACGTAAAATAAAATTTTATGCAAAGAAATTATGTGTGTTAGCTGAACCAATTATTTGCCCATATATATGTATATAAACATGTATGTATATATATATATATATATATCGTGGAGAGAGTCTATTTCAATACTTTTTAATCTATTCTAATTATTTGTCAATAATTATCCAAATATAACTTTTCTTGATTATTATAGAGTTATGAGATTACTTGTATTGGGATCTATTTGACATATAATAATGATCAATTTAACATATACAACATGCTGATTTTTTACATTTGTATACTGTGATACAACTACCACCTAGAGATAGTCAAAAACACAATCATATCAAATAATTATCAACTTTTTTTGTGTTACGTACATTTAATATGCAGTTGTGTTGTTTATATAATCATAATTGCTTATATAATCATAATCATGCTTGTTTATATAATCATATTGTGCATTTGAGCTCCAATATATCCCTTTCTTTTAACTGCAAGTCTCTACCTTTTAACCAACATCTCCACAGTTTTTCCACACCTCTAATGTACTGGTACTTACAATTCTATTGTTTCTACAAATTTAGTTTTTTGAAGTTCTACGTATAGGTGGAATACTTGTCTTGTCTGACTTAGTTCACTTAGCATAATGCCATTAAGGTCTATGAAGTCACAAGTAGGATTTCCTTCTTTCTTGGGACAAAATATCTCATTATATATACATGTCTATGTCGTTTTTTTTAATCAATTCATCTCTTTGTGGATACTTAAGTCATTACCATGTATTGGCTATTGTGAATAATGTTGCAATAAACATGGAAATTCAGATGTTCTTATTCTCTTTTAAGACAAGTAACTTTGTACTTAGAATATTTAATGGAAAATGATTTTCCAAAGTGATGCTGACATAATTAGATATTAAATGTGTATATAAAATGAAAATGTCAATCTATATTTCACACCCTATATCCTACAGCATCTGAGAAAAGAAATACAGTTGTATCGAAAATTATTGGGTATTATGTACAGCAAAAATAGACTTAATGATTATTTAAATATTGAATGTGTCTTTCAAATATGCAACTAAATTCAGCGGTACAAAAATATTTCTTTATCAGGTACAGTTCCTTATAAGAATATAAATGTCAAAAAAATGAATAACATCTTTTAATGAATTATTTCTGTAATTTAAATTTTATCCACAATTCAAGAAATGAACATTTTCCTACCAAACCAAATATTTGAAGCCATTCATTGCTAAAATCTCTGCATCTTAGTTATCTCTCTTTTTAGAAACTATATGATACCCTTTATATTTAAATTTACTTAAAATTTAATTCTAAGTAAGGCAGTGTTTTAAGGTGGCTAATTAAAAAATAATAAATACCACCTGCATTCTATTTTTTTATGTAAAGGAATTCTATTTGCCTTGTAAGATCTTTTATGTTATTTTCATTAATTTTCAGTATACTCAGCAATATTGGTGATAATTTACATTCCAAAAGATAGTTTCAAGTGACATCATGAACTTAACTGGAAACATAAAAGCCAAGAAATTTGAAGTTAAGCTTATATTCGATTTTGTTATAATCCCCATTAAAACTGGACTACATTTAAAAATTTGCATAGTTTTCATGTATAATGCTCTTTAATAGTGTTAGCATATTGCTCAAAGAGCTGCAATAAGTGCTTTAAAACTCAAGGTTTAAGAGGCTTTGTATAACTGTCCATCCTTGAGTTTCTTTAGCCTAGGTAACTTTAGTATTGCGAAAGAACTGTTTTATTCTACAATAATCAACATCTAGCTGAAGCCGGGACCCAAAGATGAACCCAGTTCCGAATATGGGCATTGCAGACACCTGCATCTGAAAAACAGAGACTAAAACTAGCCTGAGGCCAGTTCCCCCCTTTGAGAGTAAAGTGGTTACTCTAAAAGTAACCAGGGCAGACTGGGGTTATGTAATGTAGGGTCCTGAGGTCGAAGTCCGGCCCAGAGGGAAAAG
>PVHY01015468.1:0-35937 GCA_004024945.1 Uropsilus gracilis
AGCTCCATCATCGTTAATGAAGCTCAAGTGTCCGCAGCTCTGTAAAGCGCTGACTTGCTAGAGCGATGGGAACTCTTGCATCCTGGTTCCCAGCTTCTGTAGAGACTGGTCTCCATGGGAACAGCTGGTCGTCTGGGAGTCCCCTGTCGCCTCGTGGGGGGAGGGGGGCTAAGCACATGCAAGGCGCTCATCAAAGTGGAAACGGTCTCCTGCTTTACACTGGCTGGTTTTCCGGGTGTACCGTGAAGCCCATTTTGGGGAAGGAGATTCAGCAGGTTAATGGGTTTGCCTAGAAGTAATGAACTGCTCTTTGTGCCGTTAAAGTTCCTAACGCATTGGAGGTCGATCTCCCTGCCAAGCCATTTACTTAAGGCTCTGGCGAGCACCCGAGGGGGTGGGAGTCCGAGAGGTGCCGCCATTGCCGAGGCCAGCTCTGCTTCACTGCGGCCTAAATGTCACGGAACTGAAAATGTCCCGTGGTATTGCCCCGCGGAGGGCTCTTTCTGGACAGCTCGAGTGAAAGATTATTTTAAAGATGAATACGTTTGATTCTTCTCAAGATGAAGAGTGAACTGTGACTCTCTCTCCTTCATTTCACTTCATGGACGCTCATTTTGTCTTTTATCCTCCCCCCTCCCCTTCCTTCTCCCTCTTCAAGAACTTGAATGTCATTCACCAGCTCCAGGCTCTTGCTCTGAGAGTGTCAGGAAGAGGTGGGCAGCAGCGGGGGAGGCGGAAAGGGGCTCTGAAGAAAGTGCTGCGCTGCCTGGGCTGGGGGAACATTTTGATGAGACAGAGCAGGTCATTTCTGAGTGAGACCAAAGGGGGCCCACTGATAGGGACCTGGGGACTGGACTTCTGAGGACCAAAATACCACTACCTTTCCCAAACGAGCGCCCTGGTATTTTCTGAACCCAGCAACAGTGTAACTGCTGTATTTGATGCCTCTGGTCACCAGGAGGTCAAAGGCTTGGAAAGAACCACTGACTGCTGTGGAAGTGATGTTCTTGGAACCCCAAAAGATTGCAATTCAGGCAAACCTGCCCCTCACTTTTCCTCACAGAACTACAGCTTCACTGCTGTCCTCTCTTTTTGACTGAGTGGAGTGCTAACTCCTCCTCATCCTTTGCTCACCCCCCCCCCACCAACCAGAAAGCTCCAGAACCGTGACTTGCCCCATAGCTGTCCTGTCCATCAGTGGGTTGCTCGGCCCCGAGCAACTTACCTTCTCAGAGCCTCAGGGTCCTCACCCCCAGAATGTGAGGTGGCAGCTGCCCTGCTGGTATGGGGTGGTGTTAGTAGCTGGAGAGGATGGGAGGGAAGGTGGGAGGGAGGGTGGGAGGGTAGCGCCTTCTCGGCTAGTGTGAGAGGCTCCTCGGACCCGAGGGTCTCCCCCGTAACAGCTGCCGCGTCTCTCCTTTGGTGCAGGCTGCTTCGAGTGCTGCATCAAGTGTCTGGGCGGAGTCCCCTATGCCTCGCTCGTGGCCACCATCCTCTGCTTCTCTGGGGTGGCCTTGTTCTGTGGCTGCGGACACGTGGCCCTGGCGGGCACCGTGGCAATTCTGGAGCAGCACTTCTCCACCAATGCCAGTGACCACGCCCTGCTGAGCGAAGTGTAAGTACCCGCTGCCCCGCAGGCATGCCCTTCGTGCACGCCCACGCCATGATGCTCGGAGACCACAGCGCGCCCTCCTGGCAGGAAACGGGTGCTTTCGGTTTCAGCCCACCTTATGCAGAGAGAAAAAGGGCCTTGAGAGAGAGAAAAGGTCAGGGGGGAGAAGGGGGGGGATTTGGCTCGGGCAGGGCCTCGCCCAGAATGGCCGCACACATGGGACACCCCACCCACTGCAGCCATGGGCGAGGGGGGCTTGTGGCAGGCTGGGAGATTGTGCTGCCAGTCACTACACCACACAGCCAGCTCCGCTCCCAGGTCACAGTGGCCCTCCAGGGCTTCCCCAGGAAATGAGCATCCCTGGCTGGACGGGGGCTGAGGACTTGCCCGACTCTAGTCCAGGAGGGATGTCAGCCGGCGCCCTTCCGCAGAACCACCTCGCTGTGAGAGTCTCGTCATGGCGCAAGCGCAGCGAGGTGTTCCATTCCCCTGTCCCCATCACCCCCGGGTTTTCTCCCCTTGACTCCCCAGGTTGCACTGCTGCACCCCTCGGGACTAGGAGACCCTTCAGCACACTGCCAGTGGCATAGCTGAAAGGCAAGGCAGCCACAGCGGGAGCCTGCTCTGCTTGGTTCAGTGACAGCCAAGGACCGTGCAGGGCTGGACAGGGGACATAAGGAGGGATGGAGCAGGACAAGGGAGCGGCTGGGTGCCAGCTCTAGCCAAAGTAGGCCAAGCAGGCTGTTTCCCTAGCGTAGCGGTTATCATGTTCGCCTCACAAAGTAGGCCAAGGAGCCGTCACCACGACTGAACCCGAGAGCGGGCTGATTTAATCAGCTAGGGCCCGGTGGTGGTCAGACTTCCAGGGACGCTTTCGGAAACGTCCAAGCCCAGGCCTTGCCTCAGACCAGGGCATCACAGTCTCACAGGGCGCAGGTACCAGGATGTGCTCTAGCTTCCCAGGTGGCCACCGGCGGCACACCTCACGGACACATCAAAGCCTCAGCGGGGCAGGTGCTGTCACAGGAACGTCACCCTCGGGGCCTCCCTGCAGAGGCCAGGAGGACACTACGGGGCATCCGCCCCGGGCTGTGACTGTGACTTTTCAGGATCCGCCTTCCTCTTCTAGGATACAGCTGATGCAGTACGTCATCTACGGCATCGCGTCCTTCTTCTTCCTGTACGGGATCATCCTGTTGGCCGAGGGCTTCTACACCACAAGCGCCGTGAAGGAACTGCACGGGGAGTTCAAGACCACCGCCTGCGGCCGCTGCATCAGTGGGATGGTGAGTCGGAATCTCCGAGAACCAGGGTCCGCGGACCCCGCTCCACGCTTAGGTTTGCCGGGGTGAAAGCAGGCAGTAAGACAGTGGGCGGTGGATGGGGAGACCTGGCCAGGGCGCCTCTTCCGGGTTTAGATTTGGGCTACCTTCGGTGTGGGCTTGATTTGGCTACGGCTGGCACTAAGCGAAGCGCGTCCCCTAGCAGCGTGCAGTAGCAGGGCATTTCCCAAATACTTTCTGCTCTGAAAGGCAGCAACTGTCAGACGGGCTCAGCTCTTGCCTTCATTCTCCGGCAGAAGCTTCTGTGTGCTGTGATACATGGTTCTCATCCTTCTGGAAGTATTTTCTGAGCACCCAGCAGGGGACTTGGTGAGCTACTGGGACTGCAAGGACTAGAACACAAGCTCTTAAAGCTCCTAGTCTAAGACAGGGGTTGGCCAGCCCAGCCTGCCGTCTGTTTTAATCTGATCTAAGAGCTAAGCGTGCTTTCCAGGTCTAGGCGACTGGGGCGTGGGAGCCAAGTGGCTAGCGGGGCACATGGAATGATGCAGAGTCCAGTTGCTGATGCTATCTGGGCAGCGGGCGCACGGCCTCAGACCTCCATGGACTCGTCTAACATGGCGGCGCTGAGCATCTGCCTGGGCCGGAGTGCACGTGCGCCGCCCTCCGTCTGGAGGACAAGGCTGGAGCCTCCGCTCAGCGGGGGACAGGGTTATAAAGAGCTGCCTCTCAAAAGGCAGCTCTGGGGGCTGCTGGGTGGCGGCCTGGAGGGAGAGGCCAGCTGGCGCTGACTGGGGCAGCTGGATGGTCTGGAGGGAGAGGCCGGCTGGCGCTGACTGGGGCAGCTGGCCGGACACTCCTGGCATCTGAAAGAACCATCAGGTGTACTGAGAACAGTTCCAGGGTCGGGAAGGAAGGTCTAAGGCAAGGGGCAACCCCTGGCTGCTGGCTGAGAAGACTTGGGGGGCAAGGGAAGGGAATGTCCCTGCGGCTGGGGAGTCCAGAGCCCCTAAGTTGGTGCTCGGGTGGTGTGCTGTTTGGCCAGCGGGCGCGAGCCTGGGTCCCGGAGGGTGTGTGATGCAGCTACCTTGTGTCACAGGGAAGGCGGCCTCCGCAGCTGGGCAAGCGTTGTTTTCGCAGCTCTTGTCCCTGGAGGAACCCAAGCGCCCCAGGGAAGCTGCACTGTCCCCACCCCGTCGCTGGTTCCTGCTATCTGCACCTTGTGCGAGGGCTGGGAGGTGCGGCAGAGAGGTGGGCGGGCCGCTGTGTGGCAGCACCAGGGAGCGCTGGTGCAGGCCCTGGCACAGGACGCTGCCCCACACCTGACTGGGGAAGGGGCCTGGTGTGAGAAGGGCGCCCCGGGGAGCCGGTGGAGGACGGAAGGCTTGAGTGGAAGGCTGGGGCTAAAGCACGAGACAGTGTCGTGGGGGGTGAAAAGGCGTCATGTCACGGCTCATGGGACATGATGGTGGAGAACCGAACTTGGCTGGGGGACAGTTCAGACTGGGTGAGGAGACAGAGTTGGAGGAGGAAGGAGCCAAGGCGAGACCCCAGAGTCAAGATAATACAGGTAATTACCTCCACGTCCACCCTCTCCCCGCCATGGATACCAACACCACAGCCACCTGAGCCTGTAACCCATGGGCTGCGGTGAGGGGCACCTGGGTCTCTTCCTGGTGATCTCTGGAACCTTCTTTGGCAATCCAGCACAGGCCCTGCCTCCCAGGTGGCCTTGCTCTTGCCAGGCCTGCCTGGTGCTCACCAAGTGCAACTGCGCATGGCGTGAGCCAGGGTAGGGCTGCCCAAGTGAGACTCTCCCCTGGGCACTATTGACCCGGCAGGGAAGGCTCGGCAAGAGCTTCCAAATCGCGGTAGTGTTGGAAAGTGTTGGAGGGTAAGAAAAAAAGAAACCCTAGTTTGGAGTGGCTGATCCATGCGCCTTAGGGGAGAGGGGATGGATACTGCTAAATCTGCTACTTTTGGACTATTTTGAAAAATGCAAATGCTTCCAAAAGGGGACATGTCCTTGAATGAAAGAGAAGTGACCTATCTGAGCTTCCTGGGGTGACCAACAGAAGGCGTGCGTCTGCGCCTCACCCCAGGCGACCTGCACGGTCTGCAGGGATTTCCCTCAGGAGGGAACGTTCGATGGGCTCTTCAGGTCTGCAGCTCAGCTTCGTAAAAGCCAAACTAGAATTCCAAGCCCTTGCCCACACTCTGTGGGTGCACGTTCTGAAAATATACTGCCGCAAGGCTTTTGAAGCAGCCTTTCAAAGATGTCTGAAAATTGGTAGTCAAGGCAGGTTTTGAAGAAAGTAATTGCTTGTACTTCTGAAACGCCTGTGGCAGCGAGTGGGCGAGCGTGATGAGCTTCCCGAAGCCGTTCCATTGCTTGCAGAGCTGCTGTGAGTCCCACAGACTGAAGAAAATCTGAGGTAAATGAGAATCTTAGCAGACTTTCTGTGCATTAAAGGCATGTTCAAGGCTAAACTTGCCCTGTTTTGCTTTTTCACCTGGCTGCTTTTATTGAAGGCTACACTTTGGACGCAAGTTCGAGCATCTAACACGTGGTAATTTCAGAGGTTCATGAAACCAGTGAAGTTCCTCTTGAGAAAGGGTTTCCTGTACCAATTGCTGTCACACCATCCACTATGTAGATTAAGTCAACTCTCAGGGAGTGCTGGTTAGAGTGCGCACGGCACCACGGGAAGGCCGAGGCCGAGCTCTCCAAACTCATGCTTGGAAAGCACCACTGGGAGCCCTGTGCTGACTCACTCTTTGGACACTGAGATCACAGTGCAGGGCTCTGGTGCTTGGCATTGGTTAAAAGGGCCCTGAAGTCCCTTGGGGCAGTAACATTCTCCAGGGCACCTCAGGAGAGAAAAGCACCCGCCCCGGCTTCTCCCCTCCCCTGCCTGCTCCTGCCTGGGCGCTGCCGGAGGCCGCCTGTGGGTCTGGCATGCGCTGAAATCTGCCTTCCTTACGGGGGGTGCACCTTGCCGTTTAATGAGGCGCCTTCTCATTTCTATCCTAGTTTGTCTTCCTCACCTACGTGCTGGGAGTGGCCTGGCTGGGCGTGTTCGGCTTCTCCGCTGTGCCCGTGTTCATGTTCCACAACATATGGGCAACTTGCGAGGTCATCAAGTCGCCCCAGACCAACGGGACAGCCAGTGTGGAGCAGATCTGCGTGGACATCCGGCAATATGGTACGTTCCACTTGCTCCTTGGGTTCATCCTCTCGAGCACACATCAGACCGTCACGATCACGTGGGTGTCGAGTTCACCGTCACGATCCGTTCCGTGGCCTTTGAGAGGAACCATTGTATACTCTTCGTTCACTTGCTCCGTTTTCTGATGAAAACATCACTTAAGGTCCTTTTGTGCTGAAAGATGATCCAATTTTTGTTGCTGTTCCCCCAGTGAAGTGTGTAGTAAGAGAAAACTGTATAGAGGAAGGCTTTTTTATAATGCAGTTCCATCCAAACAGTTCAGATGCCCACTGTAAAAAGATGATGCATCTCTGTATTGTTTCATCTTGTACTGCCCAACTCTCTACCCAAAGGAACACTGCACACTCAACTCTGCGAACCAGGCCTCTTAGAAATGACGACTTGCTTAAGCCTCATCTTGTAGAAAGCAGCCAGCGTGCAGAGCCATCTGTTAGAAACGTATTTTCTAGTGCATGGGCTCCTTGCATCGGTCAGCCAAGGTGGGTCCATTCTGACAAGCCCCAGAGGGGCCGCTGGTCTTCCTATCAATTCATGGGAGCCTTGACTTCCCTGTTGCGTGAGGAGGAGCTGAGCCGGTGCTTCTACCCAAACAGGAAATCCTGTTCTTGGCAGGAACAACTAGGCGGGAGAACAGAGCTTTCCATTCGAATTGAAGCTCTGTTGTTCCCGAGCTTTCTGGTGAGAGGAGACTATTTCCATTTTTTGCTGCTTTCCCCATGTGGCATAACCTTGCCTGAACCAGAGCCTAAGCTGACTTTTAAGTGTTTATACGTGAACGTGCAGATGCCTGTCATCCCCCTATTTTCCACTATGAATTTTTGATCATCCATAATCATTTTTTAAAATCTCCTGTATTGGGAAGCACGGGTTTCGCTGACAGCTTGTGGCCACACTTTCCCATAAAGGTCTTTCCCATAAAGGTCTCCTCATTGCCCAGAGCAAGGATGGAAGGAATTTATTTCTCTTAATCCTCTCACTTTCTGGGAGAAGCATGATTAGAGTATGTTTAAGCTGCCCAACTCTGTGGTAAGGACAGTGTCTTGTTTATTTCAAACTGTATCCTCAAGTCGGAAGGATTCCCAGTACATTTGGAAAACAAGGACACTCAAAATACAGACGCCAGGCTGGGCATGGTGGCGCATGCCTGTAAAGAGCAGCCTAGGAAGCCACGGCCGGGGCCAGGGATTGTGGTTCAAGTCCCACCAGGGGCACGTAGCAAGACCTAGTTCCAAAAAAATACAGCTGGGCATGGTGGTGTGCGCCTGTAATCCCAGCTACCTGGGAAGCTGAGGCTGGGGATTGCTTGCGTCTGTGGTACCCCAGGCAACAAGAGCCTGCAGTTCCATGGGCAAAAATAGCGAGACCTAGTCTCAAAAAAAAAAAAACAAAACCAGACCCCAAATTTGTCAAATTGCCATGCACCTTCCTGAGCATATGCTCAGTTCTGGAACTTAGCACGCGACCAGCCACCACCAGCTGGAGTAGAAGCCTCCGCCCAGAACACAGGTGGAGATGGGCTGGACCTCAGCGTGATGGCCTGTGTTAGGTGGTCACCCCTCAGTTTTACAGTGTCAGCTCAACTGAACAAAGCATCATTTGTAGGGGGAGAAAATCAGTCCACTCAAGTCTGATGATTCAGTTGACGTTGCTCTTACCTTTCATCTAAGTATTCCCATGAATTCCACAAAGCTGGCAGCTGGGAACTGAGTCCGGGCCCACGGCAGAACCAGCATCTGCGGTGGCAAGGCCTGTGGAGGGCACAGCGTAGCCGGCACTAACACTCACCTTCCCGTGCGCTTCACCCCCCAGGTATCATTCCTTGGAATGCAATCCCTGGAAGAATATGTGGCTCTGCTCTGGAGAACATCTGCAACACCAATGAGGTAACCCTTCTCCCGTCACATAATGACTTTATAAAGGAGGCCGAGAAAAAGAGCAAACTGAGGGCTAAAATGCTGGTGAAGCAAGTGCTTTTGCACTCTCTCTGACTTGACTGTCGTCACCACTGTGCAGCCATTTTGCCTGGTCCAACTGGTGATGAGCTATGGGAGTCAGAGAACTTTCTCATTTGCCAGTCATTTGGGGGTAAGCCCATTCCTGCAAATCCTAAGGGGTAAAAGAAAAATCTACATTCTGATGGTTTTTCCAGGTGGAACATTTCAAGAGCTGTCTCTGAATTGGATAGCAACCAAACCACAGTTAGCCATTTCTCTTTCCAGAATGATCTGCTATTTCTCTGAGACTATTTTCAGGCATGGGTTTATAACGGCTTTATAAAGGAACATTCTTGAATGCATTAGTGGGAACCTGTACATTTAAGAGAGTCAGGACATGCCTCTGGAAGGAATGAGTCGCTGACGTCAGCAGCCCCTCCTTCGGGTTCTTGTGGCTCCAGGATGGGACACTCACGCAGAAGCCCAGCCTAGATCCTCAGATTTAATGAGTCTGGGCTGTGCCTGATTAGGGACAGATTTAAAATCCCCCAAGATGAACTGCTATGTGCGGCCAGGCTTGCAGGGGTGCGCCCAGCCTGGCCGAAGTCAGCGCGAAGGAGAAAGAGGATGTAGCACCCTGAAGCGGTTGCACACGCTGACGGCGGCTCCCTGTTCTCTCCTAGTTCTACATGTCCTACCACCTGTTCATCGTGGCCTGTGCGGGAGCTGGTGCCACCGTCATCGCCCTGGTAAGTAATGGCTCCAGGACTGCCTGCCCTCCTCGCCCGGTGGGCACGTCATGGCACATTTCCTGTCCAGCTCATGCCAGTCTGCTGAGGCCAGCAATGCCGAGCATGGAGTTTGGCTAGATGCTGCGTGTAAACTCACTGGTGTCTAGGCGGCGGGCGGCGTGGTGCGGCTGCCCTGGCACATGTAGGTAATGTAACCTGGACTCTGCAGAGGAGACGGGCACTGACGCGGGGACCTGCTGGCCAGGGCCTTCAGCCTGTAGTCTCATCACTCGGTCACTGGCAGGCTGCTTCCTGGACGGAAGCACGTGTGTGCGGACACACGCTTGCTCGGTGCTCAGGACCCCGGGTGCTGTGGGCACGGCATCCGCTCAGGGAGTGCAGGGGCAGGTGTGCAGGCCCCAGCACGGTGCTGTGCGGCCCCAGCCACACGAACCTCGTTTTGTGCGCGCTGCAGTCGCGGCCTGGGGAGCACGGCTGGCAGCAGGGCCCACTCCAGGGAAGGCCGAGTGACGGCCGGCAGCAGGGCCCACTCCAGGGAAGGCCAAGTGGCGCCAGGCGCTGCCCATCCCCACAGCCCTCCTGTGTTGAGCACTACTGGCGGGCTCAGTCCTGCACTCAGGAGCCAACGGCGGCCAGGGTCAGTCAGTATCACTGGTGAGCGTTGCCAAGGGTGAACTGCTTGCAGGCTCAGACCCGAGTCAAGCTGGGTGATTCTGCGGATCCCAAGACAATCTCAGCCGCCCACAAGCAACAGGCACAGATGCTGTGACAAAGGTGGGCCACGCCTTCAAGGTGTGTCTGTCCATATATAGCATCTGCGAGGACGGCCTGTGGCTTCCGGACTCCCTCACCCGCTTGGCCGTGGTCGCGCCGCCCTGCATGGCTCCTGAGCCCTGGTGCCCAGGCGGGGGGATCCCCCTCCTGGCTATGCCACGGCAGGCAGGCCCAATACGGGGGTGGCAGTTTCGGAAAGGTGGGGGGCGGTGGCATCTGCTTCCTTTCTCAAGTGGCTGGCCTGGCACTCATCCTGGTAGCCTTCCAGCCCACCCAAGGCTTTCGTGAGCTCGCTGTGGGCAGAGCCGAGGCAAGGTGTGTGCTAGCTAGGAAAAGCTCTTCTGCTGTGATTCAAACAGCAGGAAAGAAACCCCTTAGGGAGGGAGCCCCCCCCCACCCCCCAGTTGTGTGTGGCTCCGGCCTCACGCCTATATCTTACTGTCCTGTTCTGTTCTCTTCCACCAGCTGATCTACATGATGGCTACTACATATAACTATGCCGTTTTGAAGTTTAAGAGTCGGGAAGATTGCTGCACTAAATTCTAAATTGCATAAGGCCAATAAGGAGCTTTAGAGAGCGTAGACTATGTAGCATGAAGTATCACTGACACCCCAGACTAAAGCAGAGTTTAGGGTTCTGCAGTTTTGTTACAGTAATTTGTAAATAGCTCTAGTCAACTCATTTCACATGACAGCTTAATAAGCTGACTTAACTAGACATGAATCACAAACAGTAAGCTCTGGCTATTTCCACAGTCTGAAAAGGATTCAGTTATTAACTGACGTTGGTGAGCATACACTGAAAAGTAATACTCTTAAACTTTGAGCAGCATCTCTAAGTGAAGTATTAAAACTTTGGGGAAATGCCTGAATTTTCATTACTTTTGCTTGAGAACCAATTTCAATGATGCAAGTGGAAACACGTGCTGAAGATGAAATGGACGAGAACCGTTTTAATCTGGATCTTGTTTGACCCTTTCTGACAGATATTTTGCCAATGTAAGAAATTGTTACGACCCCACGGCTCATTACGCCCCTCAGATAAGCAGGGCGAGGATTTGAAGATAAAACAAATGGCTGTCTGGCCTCTATTTCTCAGGGCAGAAGGGGATTTTGTTGTTGTTTTGCACAAACACAATCATTCCTTTCCGAGCCCACACAATTGGTAACCTTAGATGGTGGTCGTGACGAGTAATGACTGATTCCACCCAGCTGGTTCTCAACCTGCATGTAAGACTTTTAGAGGTGAGAAATTGTGCCTGTATGTTGAGAAGGAGATAGAACGCTAAGGAACTTGAGATGGAGTGTGTTTTACAGGAAGGAGTGTAGCCACGTCAACTGCACAGAATAAAGTTTTTTATAGTTTGTGAAATGAAGTAATGGCAGTTATAAAATGAAAACTAATTTCATGACTCAAAATGTTAACATTCTACTTATCGTTCTTAATTTTTCATTTTGATACTGTTTTTTTCCATGTTAAATATGCGCTTTTCTTATTTACTCCAAGTAAACATTGCTCACACTTGCAGGCAGGCCCTTTGGGGGACTGACTCTTCTCCACAGATAGGAAAGCTGTTAGCACTGCACTTTTTTTAAAAAAGTAAACACCCAACGTGCTTCTGAATTAGTCTCTAAATTACCCTCAAAATGGTAAAAAGCACTGTCTCCTATTTCATGTTTGCTTTTTCTTAACAATAACTTTGGCCGTTTTTTTCCCAAGTTCATTACTTTCGTGTACTAACAAACACTTCTTCAGCCTTTTAATACTAAGCGCACTAGTAGAGCATGCTGTTGGTATCAGATGCCTCTGATAGCAGAGTGAGTATTAATACAGAATAACCCTCTCCCCTTTTTTTTAAAGTAAAGACTATCTAATCTGACTAGCAGCTTGCTTACTTTCTGACATGCTCACTAGCCATCATGCTCACCCTTCTTTTCCAGATCCACTTCCTCATGATACTGTCTTCTAACTGGGCTTACTTAAAGGATGCGAGCAAAATGCAGGCTTACCAAGATATCAAAGCAAAGGAGGAACAGGAACTGCAAGATATCCAGTCTCGGTCAAAAGAACAACTCAATTCTTACACATAAGTGTTTGCCAGAGTCTCTCAGCCGACGAATTTACAGCTCTGACAAATCATCAGGCCACTGCTCTGCAGTACAGATGTGTATCCCACCCAACAAACTCATGTAGAAGTACAAACACTTCTGTCTCAAGCTGCTGGGATGTATTTCTAGGAAAATCTTCCAGTGGGTAAATCTCTCTCTTTAGAACAGACATTGGAGGTTTCAAGTTAGCCATTTTAAAAGGCAACACTTTGATTATTCATCCTTCTCAAAGTCATGGCATGCTCACATTTATCGCTACTGCGACTACGTCACACTCCTTGATAGGGACCCAAGACGTGCCAGCACCCAGGGATGGAGCCGAAATTCACACATGCCATCTGTCCTCAAATGTATCGATGTCGGAAATAAAATGAGGGTCCACTTCTGACAACCGACATTTACTAAACTGGCTCTAAGATATTGTGATTCTTACGATTGACCTTAACTAGCCAACTGCCCCGTAAGGCCAGGGCACATTAATTTCCTGATCTAGTTAGAAATCTTTTCTCCCCACCATGCTAACATGAGCTACTCTAACTCCGCTACAGCTACAATTGAAGCTAGATTCGGACTAATTGACAAGCTTTCTTGAATCAATTTTTTAATCGATTTCATTTTTACAAAGTGAACTGTCATTCTTCTTGGGGGGAAAAAGCGTCAGCTCTGCCTTAATGGGTACTTTACATTTCTAACAGCGTACACTATAAGGGGAGACCCCAAATCCTTCATAGAATTTTATTTCACAAATGTTTTTTTAAAGAAGTGTTACCTTATTAAAATGACCACCATTCTAAACCATTTTTACGTGGTCTGAATCGTGAGTTTACAGTTTCATACCAACAATCTAAAACCTAATTACAAACAGACCACAAACCTCCTACTTTTACAGACTTGAACACTTAAATGAGTGTTGTTTATTTCACTTTTATCTAAATCTCGGTTTCCTTGGAATAATGAAGTTCAATGTTCAGCAAAAACAAAACAAAAAACAAAAAAATAAAAAAAAACTGCTTGAGTTGAAGCCATTTTCAAATGAAACTTGCCTTCTAAATCATTGTGTTTCACAGCATTAAGTGACTCTAGGTATCGGGTATTAGTGATGGTAAACTTTGTGTTGTTCTTTATGAAATGATACATATAACTGTTGGGTGCATCAGTGCTTTTTAAAAGGGGCTGCATAATATAGGATTAACTCTGTATATTCATGTTAAGAATTAACTTGTGGTTTGGCTGTTTCCTGGATTTTAAAACATATACATGTGCTGAAATGTATTACAATGAAAGGAAGCATACCTTTATCAAGATGCTATTAAAATCAAACATCCAGTATAATATTTCATTTGGATTCTTTTTGTTGTTGTTCATGCCTAAAAATGCCTATTTGAATCTTGACCTTTTTTTTTTTTTTTTAATTTGGAGAAGCTCTTCAATGTAGAACAGTTGTTCCAGATTAGCTTGGTGTTTTATTTTCCTGTTGCATGACTGACAAATATTTTTTCCAGCAGTGGAGGTGCTGTTAGAGTCCAGTGTTCTAGAAGAGGCAGTGTCTTAAGCCTAATTTTACTTTTCTAATTCTGGTAGCTACTACCAAGAATTTCTGAGAGTTTTGTTTAAGTAGTCTAATATTTTTTATGTAAAGAGCATTAAATTTTGCTATGTATACATTTTTGTAACCTAACAGTGAATCAATATTTTCTATCAGTGCCAAGGGCTTCCTGTAGTTCTATTCAAGTGTTACAATAAATATTTGTAGATAATAGTCAATACTTGTGTATGCTTATTTTAAAGATCTATTTAGGTGGAAATAGTTGTGGATGTACTAAGCGTAATGAAATAAAACTATAGCTCCATTCACTTGCCTTCTTACCATACATAAATACTCTCTTTCTCTGTCCTCAGTATGGTGTCATTCTTAAATAATGTCTACTCAGGGTTGAGTATTGTATGGAAATCAAGTCTGTGAGTGCTGACAAACCTCTTATTTATTTTTTTGAGACTAGGTCTTGCTATTTTTGCCCATGGAACCGTAGGCTTACGTTGCCCAGGGTACCACAGACTCAAGTGATTCCCAGCTTCACTTTCCCAGGTAGCTGGGATTATAGGCGTGTGCTACCACGCCCAGCTATTTTTTGGGACTAGGTCTCGCTGTGTTGCCCTGAGCGGGACTTGAACCGCAATCCCTAGCCCCAGCCGCTTCACAGGGTGAAGCTTACAGGCACGCGCCACCATGCCCAGCTTCAAACCTCTATTTTAAGCAAGATTTGAGAAAATATTGTACTCCACTGGGCTATACTTTACACAAAATGCCGTAACACTATACATAGTTCTTTGTGAAAAGTACTGAAGTTTTAACCAACTTCAACAAACCAACATACCCATGGGGTCAACACAGTGCTAAAGTCTGGGGAAAGTAGAAACAATGACAAACCTTCATATGGATCCATACACCACTGGCTAGTAACAGGCCTAAAGAAAGCTGAATTCAGGAATGTTACCAATATACATAGCTCCAGCAGTTATTCTCCACTACAGCTAAACCGAATTGGCTAAGCTGGATTTCACTTCACAGTGTTTCTTTCAGTTACTTACCTGTCAGCAAGATGATGTATCTCCTCACTGAGGGGCATCTCTCTTGCCGGGGTCACTGGCCCACATGCATACCTGGCAGGGGAGCAATCAGCAGCTGGATTAGCGTGGCATTTGTCACACTGCTCAGTGCCTCCCATTTACGTAGCCCTCTGTACAACCATTTCTTCCATTACCTGAGTCACTTAACAAGGACCCTGCCACAAAAGGAAGGCGCCTCCAGAGGGGAGAATAGCGAGTTTCTCATTTTCCTAGTTCTCCCACCTTCGAAATCTTGACCTTTAAGAGATGAAGAGTCAAAATTAGAGCAGGATCTGCCCACTTAGAATTCAATTATTCAGATGAAGTTCATTGACGATGAGGAGCAGAGTCCACAGCAAAACATTTCATTGTAATGTTCTACGATTTAAGAGTGGTAATCTGCCTTGTATTAGTGTCTTTTCCTCCACGTGACATTGTTAACTAGCACAGGGCTAATTTGTCTTCAGATATTTGTGAAAAGATATTAGGGCAACTTAGCTAGTGAGTACTTGGATCAATGAAACTAGAAAGTTCTGAGGAAACAAAAATATGAAAAGAGCTAAGACAGGCCAAGCAAAGAACATTCTTTTCCTGCCCCCACCCCCACCCCCGCCGTTTCTCACCATTTTGATATTTAAGTTTTATTGTGCCTAAGGTCCACCAGGGATGATGTAAAGGGACCTGCTGGAGTCTTGAGGTAGAAGCAGGGAAGCCTCCCATCTCAGTCTATCACTAAGCATTCTAAGTGCTGCAGCCATCTCAAATGTATCATCAAAGATGACATGCTTGCCTTTAAATGGACTCTGCCTGGATGTGATGTGGTGTATTAAGAATACTGCTCAGAAGTAATGTTGACCAAAAAAACCAAAAAACAAAACAAACAAACAAAAAACCCCAGAAAAAACTCTGCTATCAAATCCCAAGGTAGAAAATTAATTACTAAAGACTGGGTTTTGAAAATACAGGAAAGGTTAGAGAAATGGAGTGTATTAAAAAGTGTTAAGATACTACCTGAGAGTTTTGGTCCAAAATGGTGACATGGACTCGGGAGCTCCCCTCTTCGCCTGGACACGCCAAGTACATCACTCCACACAGAGTAATTCCCTCTGAAAGCAATCCAAAGCTAGCCAAACTACTCATGTACGAACAAACAAGAAATGGGTAAGAAAGAGCCGTCTGACCCTAACCCTCACCCGCAACAAGACGCCTTACCATCGGGGAGGGGACGCCCAACCCCCATGCTCTCCCCAGAGAATAAAAGATGTGGATCCACATCTAGTACCTCAACTTTTTTTTTAAATATTAAATTATTTATATATAAATTTCACATCTTTGTGATCTCTGGGGTTCACCCCCCCTAGTACCTCAACTTTTAAGACACCCACCTGAGAGATGGGCCTCCTCAATACCTAGCTTTCAAAGCCAACACACCTCGAATGCACAAAACCCAAAAACCACACCAAACAAAGCAACAGTTCTTAACCAGCCATCTAGGACTCATCAACTTCCAGTCTTTCACCAAAGGGCCTATTTGCATATATTAAGAACTGCTGCCTGAGTCAGACTTCTACTTTGGCACACAGGTAGGGGCTAACCGCCACCCTCGGAGACTGGAGAGACCCATGTTTGCACCCCCTCCGCCTGTTCCCGCTAGTTGGCTCCCCATCACCAGCTTCTCCCAGAAAGGAGCTCTCCACAGATCTCCACCCCGGGCTGGGGCAGCGGCTGCCCCAGGGACCACCCCGAGAGGCTGGCTCGCAGTCAGCAGGCCTGCATCCTGGAGCCCCACACGCCCCAAGCACACAGAGGCAGTTCTGGAAGGCCTTTCTCCCAGCGCTCAGCACCCAGGGGACAGCCCGCCCCATCTCCCAGGCTCCCTGGAAGGGGTTTACTGCCTACTTTAAAAGCTGCTACCTGGGGGTTAAGCTTCTCGTTTAGCCTGAGTCCTCGTCATCCCAGAAAAATCAGGTGAGCCTGTGAACATCTCCCTGGAAGAAGCTGGTACACACACCTGGCACTGCAGCTTTGGCAGCTGCCACCCCAGATCAGCTGGTCCTGACAGCCACTGGGGATTACATTTTCAAGTCCCCACGGGGTAGGTAAACAAAGAGTTTAGTATTTCCAGTTGCAATGGCCACAGCTGGGTACCCGTGTACCCAAGCAAAGGGAAGAGGCAGAAACCCCCATCTCCCTGTTTCTCCCAATAAGGGGGTGATGACAGACTTCCCCAGCTGCTGACCGAGGGGTGGGCGCAGCAAGGAGCAGGCTGAGGGCACACTGAGCAGGACTGGCGTGCCCTCGGCTGCTGGGAAGCACCAAGGAGGCAGCCTGAAAGTTGCAAAGGTTTGAGAGGCGACGGGGCAGGCTGATTTGGTTCACCTCCTACACAAGAGCACTTGGTCAACACAGAGGTAGTCGTTTCACAGGCAAGGAATTAACACAGCAAGTCAAGGAAAATGAAGAGCAGAATAGATTCCAAACCAAAAACAAACAGATAAAACTCCACAGACTCAACCACATCACCTGCTGGGCACCCAAAGCTGCAATCGTGCAGATGCTCGCTGAGGTCAGAGCCTACCCTGGGCAGCCAAGACTTCCAGCGGGAGAAAAGGCTCAGCAGGGCCGGAACGGGGCCATTCTCCCTGTGAGTCCTCTCTGCAGGCCCTGCGGGCTGCCCTGGCAGTGTTGCCGAACGGCTCAGCCAAGAGGTGTCCCATGTGAGACACGGGACTGGGAGCCACAGGGGGCGATGAAGACAGGAGCCAGAACAGATGCATCTCTGTGAAGTCATGCCAGGGCCACATTCAAGTGGTTAACTTGGTTTGCTCATGCGTCCCAGGCTCCAGTGGCTCCCACTGGAGCCACTCCAGACTCGCTCAGGCCAGGCAGTACCGGTCTCCACAACAGGCACGTGAGGGCCAGCAGGCCGTAGCCAGGTCACTAACCGCTCTGTGCCTCACATTAGTGAAAACTCTCCAGCAGGATCAAGGGCAGGAGTCGGTCGGTAAGGGCCGAGGCCAGGCCGCCTGTGGGTGGGGGGCGAGGGCCTCTCTGGTCTATTCGAAGACATCTAAGTGGATGTCACAGCACCTACATTTGATATGGCTGACAAGACCATTAAGTGAGCTGCTCCATGTAAAGGTTTACGATCGTGCCCAGCACACAGAGTGCTCAGTAAATGTTCCGGCCCCCTTTTTTAAATCACCATCTTAAAAGGGTTTGGTTGATCCTCTGGAAAAAAAGATGTTCAAAGTAAGGCACTATTTCTAGAGCCTAAATGGAAAAGCCTGTGTCTTTATGTTCAGGGAGCAGTCAGAAGAATATTCGAGGAGACTGCCTCCGGTCTGACAGGTCGGAAGCCCAGCTCCAGCTGAAACTTGCAGAATGCAAGCTTGGAAAAGGATCAAAAAGATAAGTTTTCAGACAAATATAACGTAAGACAAACATGCCCCCCCCCCCCCGCAAAAAAAAAAAAGGCATAGCTCTTTCTCTTTTTCTAGCCTAGCGAAAGGGCCAAGTGAGAAATGCTGAGGTGTTACCCACAGAGATGATTTTGGCTTATACACTAAATACCAAATAAAATTATGAAACTTAACCATATCCATTACACACATTTTTATTGAGAACTCTGTCTTATGGCAGAGAGCGCAAAGCCCTGTGGTTCCATTACAGGAAGCTGTGGGTACCCACGGTCACCAAAAGTCGTCGGCTTCTTCATGAGAAAAGCCCGTGACACTGAGTTAGGGAAAGACAAAAATTTAGAAATGTCGTAAGTGCTTGTCAAGTCTATTCCAGGCACTCTACAAAGTTCTCATTTCTTCCCTGTGGGAGCACTTTCGTAAGTTAAAACAATCTTTGCTTGAAATCACTAGCTCTGGGTCAGGGGTTCCCCAAGTAGCTGGACATGGCTGCGCTGCCAACCAGCACGCACCAATCGCAGGCCCGAATGCCACACCAGGGAGCCATACCTGTCATCCTCGCTAGGCGGCAGCGTGTCCGCTTGGGAGATGTCTCTGGCAGTCTTTCTGGAGCTCTGAGACTGCGGCAAAAAGGGGGGTGCTGAAGTTAGATAGGTATTTTATTAAACACTGTATTTGCCATGAAGCAGTTCATAGAAGAGGTGGTAGTTAAACGTGAGACTGGGCAGAACATCAAATACACGGCCCCAACTGCAATCTTGACACCCACAGAACTTCACACTTAGAGAAAACACTCTTGCTTCAGACCATACTAAGGCGTTCCCTACTCGCTGACAGGGGCATTTCATTACGTTACTTTCTTGTTCTTAAAATGGTAAGAGACACCCCAATTTTTACAAACTTTGACAAATCAAAATCTCTTCAGTCTTTTACTCAAGCCGAAGTGGTAAATTTTCATCGCGTTTCATCTAATGAAAATGATTTGAGGCTCCATTCAAACTTCGCGTTTTCATCATCATTTTGTCATGAAGGGAAAAGGTTTTCGAATTCACCAAAGGCCCTGGCACCCCCACCACAGGGCAGCCATCCCCAGCCTCTGCACCTTCTCTGGCGCCTCCTGATCTCGGCCCTGCTGCTGGATGAGTTTCATGTATTTCTCGAGAGGATTTTCACTGCGTGCAGATTTCTCTTTCACTTCTAGTTCCTTTTCCATTTCAATCGGATTTTCACTGCGTGCAGATTTCTCTTTCACTTCTAGTTCCTTTTCCATTTCAATCTTCAACGACTCTTCGATGATCCTCTACAAAAGAGGTAGGGGCCAAAACAGGAAATAAACACATTTCTGAAACCTTAAGAAATGCACAAGCATCGAAGTCTCATCCTCTCGGTGCAGCTGCCTACCATGCGTGGCACGTCCACGTGAGATGGCAGCCGCTGCCACAGGCAGAGAGAAGGGGACAGCATGTCAGTGAGGAAGGGCTTCCTCCCCACAGCGCCCTGCTCACACTGTGCGCCCCACCTCCCCGCGCTAACCAGGAGCGCGAGGAGCACGCCGTGGAAGGCCAGTTAGCGGAGACACAGAAGGCGGGGGAAGCACCAGGATCGAGCAGAAAGCCAGCGGGGATCCAGAGGAAGGAGGAAAGCAGCAGGGTAACTGGCGTTCCCCTGGGTTCTCGAGCCCCAGCTTGGGGACCTTGGGAGTCTCCGCTTTAAACCCCATCCACAAAGGGAAGGCCCAGAGCCCAGCCCAGCCCAACACCCGCTTCCCAGCTTGTTTCCAGGACCCAAGGGGATAGCAGGCGCACAGGTCACAGAACCACGCACCTCCTTCTCAGCATTCTTAAATAGAGGCTCAGGATGCTGCGGGGGGAGGGGGGGGGAGGAATTGGGGGTGTGTGTCTAGACAGTGAGCTGCCACTCCTACGCCTGTGGGCCACACTGAGAACGCCCCCTCCTGGAGAGCAAGGTACTCAGAGGGGTGGGCCTGGAGAAGCCAGTCCCAAGCATTCACCAGAACTTGCTGTATTACCCGCTCTTGATCCAGCTTTTCTAGTTCTCTTCGCTCCCTTTCTAGTGCTTCTTGTCGCTCGCTGTGCCGTTTCTCTTCCCGCTGTCTTCGTTCCATCATCTCCTGTTCCCATAGGTTGTCTTCTTTCTGTTCCTCATCTGCGTCTGACAAGGTAGAAAATCAAGAGCAAGTAGCGTCCAGTCAGATCTTGCAGGTGGCAGGCGGGCCAGTGTGCAGGGGCCCTCGGCATGGCTGCCAGATGCCTGGCCACCCGTTGGCCGACTCCGAGCCGCCGGTCCAGCGTCCCGGTGCCCAGCTACCATTCCCACTCCAAGCAACTGGCCCTTCACCGAGACACACAAGCCCCCTCAGCACAAGCAGCCTGGGCCTCTCCCTCAGGTGACTCTCATCCTCCTCAGCAGTCTCCTCCCCCTGCATCCTTTGCCAAGGCAAGTCCCGCATTTTTGCCTCTGCCTTTGACTCTGGTCTCTCTGTCTTGCAGGCTGTGACTAATGAGTTGTCTGTTTCTTCCCACAGCAGTTTCAGAACCCTTCCCCTCACCCCTCAGAGGGGCTCAGTCTCCCCTGCCCTCTGGCTGGCCCTAGCCATTCCTCCACCTCCAGGCTACTCCCTCGCTAAGGTTTCAGCTATGGCCACTTCTAGCTACCCCCACACTGTTTTCTCTGGCCCTTGTCGCTCTCTCTCCCCCCCAACTCACGTGTTCCTAGTGGGCTCCCTGCCATCGAAGCATGGCCACCTCACATACCAGCTTCGTACCTGCAGGCCTCACTTCCCTCCCTGCAATCGGGCTCTCTACGCATGTGCGCTCAACCACCGTGGCCTCTGGGGGCTTCTTCCTCCTGTTGCTGCTGCTGCTGCGCTGCTCAGCTGGCTGCTGCAGTCCGGCTCCTGGTAGCGACCACTTACCTGCACAGTTGCACTAACCTCGTCCACACTTCCTGCCCCCACATCCATCTGCCTTCCAGCCACCTGCCTCCCTCACCTTCCTCAGCGCCAGTAGTGGGCCCAGAGGCGGCCTGGACTTGCTCGGCACTGGGAAGATGTGAACCGAGGGCAGCACAGGCTCCGACCAGTAGCCTTTACCCCCAGACTGCCTGCCGATGCCATCTGACTTCCATGTCGCAAGCGTCTATCAGGACACACTGGCGATGACCTGAACATGGCTGGATTTACTTGCTGTGGGTCTTGTTTTCACTGTCTCCAGAAGCCACGCACCCCTTCCCCTCTGTCCCCGCCTGAAAACCAACGACAGGGCACCGCCTCAGCACTAGACGTGCACAGTATTCTACACCTGGCTGGCCCAGTGCCACACCCCTGGACCCATCCTGCTCTGGTTTGTGCTGGGCAAGGCCCACACGGTTAGCGTCTCTCTAATCCCCACAGGCTGGTGCATCGCACACCAGATAAACCCCATGCCGGCAAATGAGCTTGCTGACCTCTCTCTCCCAGGGGTGGTCGAGACTTACACTTTCTCCCCTTGCGCCACACACACTAAGATGCACACCCACAGGCTCAGCAGGGGCCTCCTGGCTGTGCCCTGTGCTAAGTCACCAGCAGGAGCGAAGCTTGTTTCCCTAACAGGAAAGAGGCCAGAGTTTCCTTTATTCTCTCTCTGGCTCTCGATCCTGGTCACAATATTCAAATGCCTGCGGAGGCAGCTGCTCACTGCCACAGGCAGACATGTAACCTCTTCCTGGCCACTGGAGAAGGGGTCACTCCTAAGCACCAGCACCTTCACGTGCAGAACAGCGCTCTCCGGTAGAGGCCGACTCTAGAGCATCAGGAGAAGGGGCTACTGCTCCACTATGGCTCTACTCCTTGGCTGCAGGGAGGCAGGCAGAAGTCTTCTTGGACATCAAAGGAAAAAAAAAGCGGCCTTTGTACCAGGGACCTCAAAGATAGCAAGCTTGGCCTCTTTATCGCCCTCTGTACCCAGGTGACAACATGAAATGATGACTGTAAGAGAATTTCTTTATGATCAAAACACAAACATACCACTTAGGAGTTACCTTGAAGTCATTATTATAAAATACTCCCCACTCAACTGGCTTCTCTTGTCCACTGACACCATCGTCAGCCCCTCACTTGGTCTCTAACAAGTGACTGCTACCAGAGGCAGACGGCCTCTCTGGCCTGTGGGAGCTCCATGAAGCAGGGGCTCAGGTCAGCTCACTGCTATTAGCTCAGCCTCTAGGAAAGTGCCAAGCATAGAAAAGCCTCTTGGTCAAGCCTTAGTGCTTTTCAAAGCAGATTTACCCCGGAGTCAGCAAAATGAACCCTCTCAAAAATCTCTGGTTTCTTCTAGCGACGCCTCATATCCCTGAGTACTGTGACTTAAGCCTAGAAACTGTCCACAAGAGGCTCTGTAGAGGATGTTTTCCCAATGTTTAGGAAGGGCTCAGGGTGCTTTCACTTGAGGAATTCCCTCAATGATGAGGCCCAAACACCCTAGCCCAGGGAGAAAGGAATCTGGCTGCCGGCAGTGGCCTACACTGAAGCTCAAGGTCCCCACAGCTCCTGCCCCATCCACACTGGAAGTGGGTTTCTGGGGAAGGTGAAAGAGAAAGCAGGCCAGATAAGAGAAGCAGGAAGATCAGTTTTCCTCCAGTATCATTTTTCAAAAATTTGAAATATAAAGGTTTTTCCTGTCCTGCTTTTTTAAGGCAAAGGAAGCAAAGAGGCAGAAAGGGAAGAGCACATGGTGCACACACTGAAGATGTGCAGTGGGTATCAGCTCTCATTTGTTCTCCACCATGATCTTGCAGGATGCCTAGGTTCTCTGCAGTGGTCTTTGCTGAAGGTCACTTCTGTCAGACTCTAGGCAACTAAAGCAACATCCTTCAAAGCAAATGGTACAGGAAAATGAACTGGGCAACTGTCCATGGAGATTTTCCCACAGCACTGCTTTTACTTGGGAGCTGCCTTTAAGGACAACCACACCCCGAGCAAGTCTTTGGGTAATCCACACTGACGGAAAGGCCGTCGGTGACACACGAAACAATGCACAGAGCACACATACACACCAGTGTCCAGCAGATGGCCATGCTATTTATTAAGGACAAACTTACTTGAGTAATGACAGGAGGTAGGCGTGGCGGCGGCGGCGGCAGCAGCAGTGACAGGTGCAACACCCGTGTGAGGCATGTCCCCAGCAGGATGGAGCCGATCCACCTCAAACTGCCTCGGTGCGTTCCCTGCACCTACATGAGGAACAAGCAGCATGTCATGAGGCCTTGGCGCCAGCAGCAGGACGGGGGGTAGTTCCCCGGGTGGGACTGGTCGCCGGCCACACAAGTTTCAGCCAGAGCAAGCAGGCCAGTGCTTTCCCCGCAGAAACAGAGCTGCTTGCTGACGTGTCCTCATGCTTTATAAAGCGCTCTTTCAATACACTCTGGTTTCTCTTCAGATCGTATAAATCTTTCGCCTTTTATAAAGTGCTCTTTCACATTAAAGAATTATGTTAGTCCGCAAACTCAGACTCGCTATCCAACGGGAAAATTCACCTGGCGGGTACTAATCATTTGATATCTATCTAAATATCTAGTTAGTTACTAACACTTCAAGTTAGTTGCCAAGAATTTTTAAAAATCTCTCGTTTAATTGTTCAAAGTGTCGCACTTTCAGACTTGGTGATGAAGATCACCAGGCTGATCAGTTGGTTATATAAAAACGTAACGACTTCCCAAGCTGGGAGAACCAGAGAGATGGACTCCGCCTGATTGCACACGTAAGCAGGTGTCGAGGTAGCCACTCTGAGCCAAGGGTCATCGGCGGAGACCAGTTTCTAGACTCAGCTGATATTCTCTCACATCCATTCTTCCAGTAAGAATGGCTTTTCTGCATCTGAGACAGCTGACAGAATCAGTGTAACTTAAAGAACAAAAAGCTTACCAACCCCAAAGTCCATAAAAAAGTGGAAAAAAGAAAAAAAAAATCACTCTACATTTGAGGCAATCCCAAGCTTGGTAAGTCAATTTAAGGAATTGATTATGAGCTTACTTTCAAATGATTACTTATCCTGAAACAGAAGTTTAGACACACCTCTGAAAATTTTTATAAAAATAAGGCAATCTGTCACTTCATCACAAACTACAAGTGTCCCAATTGATAACTGCTTTGCTTTTCATAATAACATGTTTCTTGAAAACTAAGCTTTCTGCATTAGTAATTATAAAAATCAGTACTTATATCTGAACTTACCATCCAAAGACAGTTGGAATTCCTCATCCTTAAGAGCTGACCTGTCTGGATTTGAAAATTCACTTCTCTCTTGAAGTTCGGTTTGTCTTTGACACAGACTGGAATGGAAGAACACAGCTCATGAATGTGAAGCTGATCAAGCCAAGCCCTCAATGATGTACACCACTATTTTCTCAATTTAAACAAAGCAAAATCCAAGAGCACAGGGTGAGAAAAAAGCTTTTGCGACTGGAGAAAACGCTTCAGAAAATGAAGTCCTCTTTGGCCCAGAGGAAAAGAGCTATCATGCCACAGCCACTGAGCACCCATGTCACTGCAGGCAGGCGGGCATGCCCTGTCGCTAGTCTGTACCGGCGCATTAGAAAACACAGATAGCGCCCACTCCGCTCTGCTCCTAAGACTCAGCTGGGGGTGCACGTGGCATCTACCTGCTCTTCGGCTCCGGAGCGCTGGACAGCAGGTGGCTGGACGGACTGTGTGGCGACTCAGCTACTGAAGGCTGGGGCGTCCTGTTGGGACCTGGAGCAGGGGAAGTCACACGGGACTGGCCCAGAGCTAAGGGGCACAAGGAACCAAGGTGAGAACGTTAGCGACGGTGCACAGAAGACAGCAGTGCGGCTTCTAAAGAGCTCCACTGCTTTGAAGAGAAAGTCTAGCATCCCGACAAACAGCCAAGTCTGAGGTACGAAAGGACCATCCAGTGCACACATAGTCCAAGCACCTAACGAAACTGCCGGGAAAGCACTAAGCTATATATAAACACAGTCAACCACAATCGTGAGCGCTGCCGCTCTCAAACACTCCTCTGCGTGCCCAACCAAATGCTGGCGCTGGACCTTGTCCGTCCCATGGTGCCCCTCCTCCCCCCACGCCCAGCCTGGGACTATGCATGGGCTGGGCCTTCCCAGACCAGGCCCGCCATTTCCGGAAGTCCAGGAAGTGCTGATGCAGGTCAGAGGCCCACCGATGACCGGGTCCCCGATCCCAGGCACCCCCCCCACCACGTCTGCAGCAGCTTACCTTCAGGGTGCATGTTGCCCTCAAGGCTCCTCCTTGACTTGGGGAGGGGAGTGGAAGAGAGGCGTCTGGAAGATGTGCTTCTAGGCCCTGAGGTCACGCTGCCCATCAGCGCTTCAGACACCTCACCAAGGGTGCCCTCCGGAGGCAGCTCCAAGACCACCCTGTCCTCCACAAAAACGCTTCTTTCAGGAGAGTTTGAAGCCACGTTCTTGAGTGTTCTTAGCAACTGCTGGGGAGACGTGCTCTTGGCTGCGGCCAGGCTGCTGGTGGTCTGCAGAACGACTCTTTGGCGGTAGTTTTGAAAGGTCTTCCCCAAGCGTTCAGCCTCTTGGTCAAGCTCTTTAATCTTAGCCTTGGTGTTAACGACGAAGTCCAGGTCCGAATCTGGGGAGCTACCCGCTGTGGTGGCATCTGGGTAACTTGAGCTTCCTGGTACGAGTGCGTTCGCCATCAGATTATCCTGTTCCAGAGAGTTGTTCAAGAAATCCCCATATACGTCATGTTGATGAGGCACCACCTCGCCACTCAAGTAGGCGCTGACAGGGCGTTCCATTAGCGGTGGCTTGGAATTGCGGTAGATTTCATTCTCCAGCGCTGCGGGTAATAAGGGAGAGTGTCAGACTGAGGGTGAGAGGTGGAGAATAAAACTAAAATGTACTCAAATTTTTTTCAGTGAAACGGTAGGTGTGTCCCGTAAGCAGTTTCCGAAGTCGCAGTAACGATGAGAACCAAGCCCACTCAGGGAGCGCTGGGGTGTGGCCGCTCTAGCCCACGGGCCTTCCCCCCTAGCGCAGACCATTTCCACTTCATCCGTTACACATAATCTTGAAAAGCAAGGAGCTTTGAGGACTGAAAATGTTTTCATCATTTATGTGGTGCCAAAGTCTAGCCAGACCTGAACTCACCTAGCTAAAAATTTGACCTGAACAGATATAAACCCACTTATGATCTTCAACTGCCTCACCCAACATGAACAGCCAGGCATCTGGCTGCAGAATGATGACTGCATCTGCATGCATACTGCCCTAGCTCCTCAGCCCATGGCGTTTGCCTGCATTCCTTACAAGGGGACGAGGAGGTGTGGTCACAACAATGCTCAGAACTCATACTGCTCCCATTTCGCAGATGGCGAGTGAGGCCTACTGGGGCTGGTTCAAACAGGTTGCAAGCAGAGAGCTGCTGGGGTTTCCTAAAGCAGTCAGTCCATGTGCCAGCTACTTTCCACTGAGGTCTCCACATTTTGAGAGGCTTGTGGACAATGCATGTGTTCACAAACGTTCCATCCTCAAACTAGTCTTCATTACAAAAGGTCACTATGATGAGCAAAAAAGATCAGGAGTGTGTAGAAATAAAAGTAAAGCTATCGGGAAGAGGGGGACAAGAGACCGAAGAGGAAGGTAATGCAGAAGTGGCCTCTGAGGTGCAGTGCTGCCCGAGGAGGCACCCGGGCTGCAGGACCCACGGAGTATGTGGCCAGCACACCTCTGCAGGAGACAAGCAGAAAAACGGACAGCAGTGACCATTCCCAAGTGTCTTGCATGTCCCAGGAACTGGACTGGGGCGTGTCTTATCCCCTTCACCGTGGCATGGTGGATGTTCTTATTCCCACCAAAGGAGGAAACTGAGGCCCAGAGATATGAAAGGAAGGCGCCCAGGGAAACAGCCAATTTTCAAATTGGGGTCCAAATACAAATGTAGTTTTCTGATTCTAGGGGTAAGGCTCTTCTTGCAAAGGCCACTCCCGCTTCACCCACATATTTGCGCACCTGTCAGGAAAGAAGCAAAACACTGAACGATCCACTGGTCTTATTCTCAAGGTAACCTATGAAAGCCTGGGTCCAGGTGAACTGGAGGACTTCTGTGTCACTCCTTTCCTATTCGGAACTTGAGCCCAAGCTGTGGGGCAGCTGTGAAAACAAGTCACATTAGCTGCTGGTCTGGCTGGCGTCACTGACACGGACCAGAGCGCTGCTTCTCAGATGCCACTTCCTTCTGCAGCTTTCCCCCAAACGAGAATCACAAGAACTCAATGAATAAGGAGCACTAATTTCTACAAAGCCAAGAAGCTTTACACCACATTACAGGTCAGAAAAATGTCACTCACCTGCCTGAGTCTGTCTCAGTTGCAACTTTAAGTCAGTAACCTGCGTAGTCAGACTCTTTACAGAAGCATCGCATTCCAGCATCTGGGCCTTCAGCTGGAGAGAATGCTCGATCTGTAAAGATTAGAGCAAGAAATAAACATAGAAGCAACTGCAGCCACTCCATAAGGAACAGCTCTCTCACAGCTTATTCTCTTTTAGTTTTGCCAATTCTGAGCTTGACACCCACCGTTCATAATATCTATAAAGTCACAGACACAAAACGGGGTTTCCACTGCCTGTCTCACTCATCTCCAGGAGCTTCTACAGGGCACGCGGGCCGGGCGCCAGAGACCCTCTCACTCTCACCGCCAGCACCGGGAAATCCTGAGTTTAGGTGCTTTCACTCTCCTCTGCCTTTCATGCCTCAGAAGTGAAAGGTTATGCTATGTGTACTCTGACGTCAGGATAAAGCTGGCGTGCTGTCTACCAGGCTCACACACCTACCACGTGAAATGCCTCGCACCTTGCACCCCAGAAGACCTCGCACCTGGCCATACTCACTTCACTTTGCAGCTGTTTCTGCAGAGCTTGTTTGTGGGTTTCAAACTCCTTATGCTCATATGCCATCGCATGTTCTGCTTTCCTTAGTTCTTTCTGAAAAACTTCCAGCTCTGGAGATGGCTTAGCTATACCTAGTGAGGTTTTAAAAAAAAGTTGCTCGTTACCAGCCCGATGTTCTCTCACTTCACTGAACAAAGGCATCTGAAGAGGCTTCAACTATTCTCCCTTGTCTTTACAGGCATGTCATTATGAATTTTTTTAGACAGACTAAGAGCAATCCTCATTCATACATTCTGAACATAAAAACTGCACTAAATGAACACTTCCCTACTCTCAGGGCCCTAGTCTGAGTAAAGGACTTTCAGATCCTCACGTGGACTTGAAAGTCCAGCTGTCTGACCCGGCACGCAGGGAAGGCACAGGAGCCTACAGTCAAAACCTGTGGATATGGCCCCAAGGGCCAGCAAGATCTGCATGTGTGTCAGCACAGCCCCTGGGGCCCAAGCAGGAAGCAGAGGGTGTGCCCAAGCTGGGTCACCGGAGGTTCCTTTAATACCGGGCAGGTGATGTGGGGCAGCAGAAGCGGCTGTGACTCCCTGGGCTGGAACCCAGGCCATGCCAGTGCACGACTTGGGCCGGGAGGGAGCAAGTCCCAGAAACGGAGAGCGAGCAGAAGCACAGAGCTCCAGCGAGAGGCGTGGGGCCACCCAGTCTACTGGGGGGATAACCAGCACCTCGACCTCATGCTGGGGTGCCCCACCAGCTAAAGCCCGCCAGCAGTCAGAGGGCAAGGGGAGCCTGGCGCCATCTGATGGGCGGATGTGAGCAGCTCATGCAAAAACAAGACAATCAGAGTCGCCATGTTATAAAATCTTCTCAACCAAAGCTCTCCTTACAGGTACAGATTCATACACAAGTCTAATACAAAGTACAAACATGCAAATCAGGAGGAAGAAAAAGACTTAACGGTTTAAGAGGTGCACGTTTTCATTTCTACTCTCATCCAGCTGTTGTTTAAGTAGTTTAATTTGCGCCAGAAGCTCCAGCTTCTCCTCTTTCAGTGATGAATAGTCGCTCATCTCGTTAACCTTTTCATTCAGCAGGTGGTTTTGCTTGATTAGAGCCATCAACTTGGCTTTGACCGACTCTCGCTCCAGCTGCAACAGAAAGAGGGAAACCTGTATTTGAATGACGCCAGGGTGCTGCTGAAGAACAAGCTGGGAGGCTGCTGGCAGCTGAGCGTCCCAGTTCACTTAAGGTCACTGCATGGAGTCGGGACCACAACAAACGCTCACTGGAACAGTCAAGTCACCTCTCCCCAGGTCAGGGAGGGGGCGGAGAAACCTGGTCTGTGGAGCAAGCGCTTCCGGTGTGGACCACCACTCCATTTTCCAGAGTATAGACATTTTTTTTTAATACAAAAAGCTCTTGCTGACACGCTGTGCGGTGCTTACGTCCACAAGGGTGTAAGTCACGCTTTAATACAGAAGTCTACAGAGCTCTGAATTAAGTCATCAGAGCTGCAAAACACTTTTATGTACAGACCCTATTTCGAGTGCCTCAAGTTCCAGCTCTGTGCAGCGGAAAGCAAGCGCACTGATAAAAAAGAAAGTCACAGTGACGTGTGGAAAACATCTCTCTTTGTTCCAATTAGAAGAACCCCATGTAGGTGCTGTTGATGGCAGAGGAGAAGCGGCTGAGGCAGAGACGCAGCCATCAGTCAGGTCACTCATTCACTTCCCTCAGGATGTAGGCAGTAACTCAAAGTTGGTGCTGAAGGACTCTGAAGGGACAGGAAGTCACAGAACTTGCCCAAAGACACACAAGTAATAAAGGTGAGAGGCAGGACTCAGCAGGACTCTGGGCCCCAAAGGACATGCTCCTTCTGTGCTACCCAAGGAGACTCACTGAAGCGGACTACTGCGTTAGTTTACATTCAGCCATCACCTTCTCAGTCCTGTAATAAACAGCCCAGACGTACCAAGAGGGTGATTTCAGATGTCTATATATGGTTAGAACTAAAATTTCATATATTGTCTTACATTTTCTTCAAAAAAAAAAAAAACCCAAAAAACCCCCACAAAAACCAGACTTCACAATTACCTCAAGTTCTTTCACACGATTTACAGAATAGTTGAGTTCCTCCTTTTTTAAATTAATAGCAGTGAGCTCCTCTTGCAAATACATAGCTTTTTCTGAAAAGAACCAATCAATTAATCATGTTTTGCTAGTGAACACAAAATTCATGTACTCATTTATGGCCAAACAACAACAATAACGATACAAATGACGGCCAGTATACCAGACCTCATGATCATTATTTCATAAGCTAAAGTAGAGCAGCTGTTGGGGTCAAAATATCAGCGGGCAAGTAGAAAATAAACCCCGTTACCAAGCAGCGGCAAGAGGTTCATTCAAGTGCTGCCTCAGTGTGAATGTCCTGCTACACTCTGACCAGAGCCCCCATCTGCTAGAGACAAGACTCTCATGCAGACAGATCTGAATTTCCTACGGACAGAGATTGCTCTGTTAGGATTTTGTCATTTCCACGTCACCTAACATGTCTGCAGAAAGTAACTGTTGAATACGCAAAGGCACTAACACCTAAGAAAATTCCGGTCTCTACAAGACAGTCACAAAAGGAAGAGCCACAGACTGGGTCGCCTTGCTGGTCAATATCAGGTAGCCAGTCCTGGCTGATTCCCAAGGATCCACCTGAAATCCCCACCAAAAGTTCAACTTCTTGGCACAGGTAAGGTCCTTGTGAAAAGTAAAGTAGCCAAGAGACTGAACAATCTGATTTTCCTAGTCAAATCTACGGAAAAGTTTAGGAGGTTATATGTCAAATGACAACACCAGGAAACAAAAATATATTCGAAGAGGAATAAGTAACTAGATCAGAGTGGGGAAAGAAGTTAAAACTTTCCACAGCCAACAATGAAGTCTCTCATGGTAAAGAGCGATCACACTGCCACCTCCCTGACATTCCAGGCTGAATGATCAACTTTTAAAATAAGGCTTGATAAAATGCTGTGGGCAGAATCACTGATCTCTGTGAACATGCAAAAGGCTGAACATGAAGGTTTGCAAAAGCATAGTGAAAAACCTGTAAACTGAAAACAGCCCAAACTGTAATTCTGCAGAACAACGAAGTGCAGTGAGCCACACACCCCTCCGACTACAGAGCGGACCCGCCTGAGCACGTTAATAACCTGCATCAGAACTGAAGACCACAGTCCCTCCCCCAAGACTCACCCTTATACTTCCTTTCGTTCTCAATCAGGCTGTTAGTTCTGTTGATGTAGTCTTCCTTTAGTTCTAGCTGGTACCTGGGAATCAGAATGGTGAGAAATGAGTTCCTTGTCATGATCCACACACCGGGGTGAAGGCACTGACCAGGATGGTGCCTTCCCGCCAAGCTGGCCCAGTAGGAGCCAGAGGTCCAAATTCTGAACGTAAGCGGCCTGATGAAAGCCAGCTGTCACCCTATCAACAGGGTTGCCGCTCTCAGAGAACACCAAGGGCCTCACTGCAAGACCGCGGACAGCACCTATTTTGCGGATATACCTCTATGTGTCAGCGGTCTCGAGACCACTAAGTCAAATTTACACTGGACACAGCAAAGTTCCAGAGGCCACACACTGCCAGTTCACCAGCCAAGACTCTCCATTCGTACGCAGGATAAGCACTTTGCCTTCAGGGGCTGAGCCCTGTACCGAGGGTCAGTGCCACCTGCGTATACGTGGATTACCTGCACTGAGGGCCAGTGCTGCCTGCATATATGCAGGTGACCTGCACTGAATGCCAGTGCTGCTGCATATATGCCAGTGAGACACTAAAAGGCACATTTTCATGGGTCTGCTCCGCTGAACCAGCTGCTACTAACTGGCTTTCTGGTTCAGAGGTGGTAGGAAGGAAAGAGCCACATTCTTGGGTGAGCATCCTTCAAACTCCGACACCTTCATAGTCATATACCCAAAGCCAGACAACTGAACCCAAACAACCCGCGTTCCCCATGGCACATAAAGTTAACACACACTCTTACTCACATATCCCTCAAGCCTAACACCTATGGATACTTGCGCATTTGCTATTATCTCAGAGGAGCTGACATGCGGTAGGTAAAACCTATCATTTCATAAACGATACATGAAAAAGGGGAAATGCTTCTTTTCCAATGACATTCTTTTCAAGAACCACCTCAAGAAATCGTTGCAGTCGGGTGTGGTGGCGCACACCTGTAGTCCAAACGCTGGGAGGCAAGAGGCCTGGGATCACTTGAGTTCATGGGTTTGGACTACCCCGGGCAACATAGCAAGACCTGGTCTCGAAAAAGCAGCCAGGCGTGGTGGCGCGCACCTGTAATCCCAGCTACCTGGGAGGCTGAGGCTGGGGATAGTGTGAGTCAGAAATCGCTGCAGGTGCTACATAATGGAGAAATCAACGACAAACTACAAGATGCCAGTGAATCACGTTTTCACTACTCACGCAGCAGTGTAATTTCTGAATCGCCAACCAGCCCCACCTCAGGGGCAGTATGAGCAGGGCAGAGGAAAAGATAACTTAGAGTAGTAATTCCTACCTCACAGGCAATCAGCTATGCAAGCTGAGCAAGTCACCAAGTGCCCTAAAAACTAAAGCAAGTCACAGGCCATTCACCAGGGCAAGAGAAGTTTCAAGTAAGAATGAACAGAGGATGCTATTTTTACATTGAATCTTTCAAAACTGTCTTAATTTAAATACTCATGAAAAAGGCCAGGCTGTTAATGAAAATACGTTTTTTTTAAATACTAGGCTCTGCCATAAAACACGAGTCTTCTCTACTTCATCAGTGCTGCCACGTTCCCACCAACTTAAGTCAGAACATCTTTGCTCTCAAAATCTGAACAATTACCTCAGAAGTTCATTCTTGAGCTTCTGGTCATAGTTCTCCTCCAGGCTCCTGATGTTCAGCTCTCGTCTCTTGAGGGCATCGTTCTCGCTTTTGCTTTTTTCTTCCTGCATTTTCTGGGCCCTGGAATTAGCAAATGTATATAGAACAAATAAGAAAACTACAACACCTGAAGTCTTGATGGGGGGATGACATGTTCTTGGCTCCACAGGCAAAGACAGTCATGTACCCGCCATTGCTGGGAAGGAGACGGAAAGAGCAAGAAGCCCTCCAGTTCAGGAACGGCTGAGTCTGACCAAGCGGATGGAGCTTGGTGGTGGTGCCTGGCTTGGGGGAATGTGAGTGTCAAGGCCAGAGAGATCTCCCACAAGAAATCCCCAATGGAAAAATGTGACAAACAGCCATCATCATGCAGGGAAGAAGGAATAATGGATTCGCTACAAAGCTACGAACTGAACTGAAGCTGGTAAGCTTCAGTGCTCGCTTCTTCTATAACGTCTGGACCTGTGGGATGAAATTTACTCGGCCATGGAAAGTAAAATATTCCCCTGGGTGATGAATGAAGAGCAAGATGGAGCCAGACAGAAAAAAAACTTAACTTGCAGACACTGAACAATGAATGGCCTCCATAGCAAGTCCTTAAATCCACACAAAACCCAAACCAGAGCCAGTGCAGGTCACACTGGGAAGTGCCACCCAGCACTGGCGCAGCAAAGGCTCCAGCGCCCTGTGCTCATGCCCTCTGCTGGCTAAGCAGGGAAGCACAGCTGCTTGGCTTGGGCACCTTCTTTTTTTCTCGTGATCAGTATTTGTCCCTCCGTACTGCCCAGAGAAGAGTAAGGCAGACAGAGCAAAAGCAAATGTATCACTTCCACATCAATGGGAAAACTGCATCAAGGAAGAGGGAAGCAAATTCTTGGAATCTCTCTGTGTCGATTCATAGCAGATCCCAAATGGCAAAGACTTAGTCCACAAACACAAGCTGGTGAGACCTGAAGCTAAGAACTGAAGGGCAATCTGTGAGCAATGAAGAAAAAGCAAGTCTCTCTCTCACACACACCCACGAGAAATAACTTCACCCGGTGCAAGTCAACCAAAGTCACCACGTTCATCCCTCTACCGACTGCGAGCAGGATGGTACAGCCACCCGGCTCGGTCACTGTGCATGCGAAGCTCTCACATCTGAAAGAACGAACATCAACAGACAGCACAGTTGCTCAGGTCACTGCGAGTTCTTTCAAATGATCCGCAAGGTCTTATCGCAGCCTCATGGTGTCTGACCCTGCACCCAAACATCGAATTGTCCAAAAACTAAGTATTAATCTTTTCTCTTAACTTGTGCCGTTTAAAACTCAGTGGCATTCCTGTGGCAAGCAAGAACTTGACAGGGCAGCTAGCATGACAATATTAAGACACACTTAGAGAGTCCCGCCTGCCAGCAGGCAGCCTCCCCACGGCTGTCTGCACGCCTGGGTCCCTGGCTGTTGGAGCTCCCTTGCCAGCGGAGAGCAAAGGGGGTCAGGGTTCTCGGGTAAGCTCCCTAACACAGGTAAACCCTGGAGGGGAGATGGGGTGGGGGAGGTGGCCCCACCCACCAGCGGATGGCTACTTCACAGGGCAGCCATCTGCCACTCGGATCGGCTGAGCCATGTTGCCCTCTGCTCCTAGCCCAAGGGAAGCAGGCTCGGCATCCAGGCCTGCCCCCACACAGGGAGGGACCGGTGCCCGGGCAAAGGGGGCGGGAGGGGGAAGCCACTTCCATTTCTCTCTTACTCCAGCTAAACTTCAGAGGATCAAGAACATGCGCAACACAAACCCCAACATAGAACGAGTGAGGGACCATGCAAAATTCCAGCCCACAAGTCTGAGATGGACACAGCAGATGGACAACCAAGAAAACCAGTGCATGCGAGACAAGATAAACAGGTGTAGAGACACGATGTCACCATGCGCACTTATGCGCTCACCGGGCGAAGACGACCCGGGACTTCATTTTGCTGATGCCTTCAAGGAGAGCAACACACCCTCCCCACACTACGGGAGAGGAGAGGAAGACCAAAGACGGGGTAATCGGCCCCACATCAAAACTGCAAACTGAGGTGATCTTCAAAGGCCATTCACAGATGCCTGTCTTCACAGAGAAACTTCTTGACCAACACTGGCTGGGGGCGAGACCCCCTAAATCTGACACCAGAGCCATAAGGAAAAGCAGCAAAGTAGCGGAGATGGGATTGGAGAGATGGCCTGCAGCAAGAAAACATGGACAGATCACATCACAAATGAATACAGCCTGGCAAACTTAAGACTGAAAACCTACCAGCAAGGCTCACCTGGTTCCAACAACACAGTCCCTCACCCAGAGAAAGGACACTGCCCTAGGAAAGAGACTAATGGACTCAGCACAACTAGTAAACAACAAAGAGTGGGGTGTGAGAGAATGGAAGGGGCACCGGAGGGAGGAGGGAGGGGGACGTATCCCAAAAAAACCCCGCTTACAGAGGTTGTGATCTAAAAAACAAGAAAAGAAAAAGACACACTTAGCACCTCTCCAACCTCATCCCCCTCTGAAAACCCAGTGAACGCGCGTGTTACTTACAATTCGAAAGTGTCAATTCTTTGCTTCAGGTCTGCTTCCCTGCCTCTGAGCAGCTCTATATCTTTCAGCAGGAGCTGCCTTTGGGCGTAAATGTCTTTCGTTTCAGTCTGTAGGAAAACATTACTTTCCAGCAAGCAAGCAAAGAGACGCAAGCAGATCTGAACTCGGACACTGCTTGCTCAGTTCCAGAAAACAAAGCACAGGCATGCAGACAAAAAAGTTCACTTTCAAGAGGCTCCAATTTGCCGTACATTTGCCTATTCCAGTCACTCAAAAGTTTACTCTCTCCCCAACACCTATTAAACCACATCACCATTTATTCCTAAGTTCCCTGTCTAATTATTCCACTGGACTGTTTAACATCTCTCAGACACTTAAAATTTTGGCAAATTCTTCAACCAGAGAAAAAATAAAACTGTGTTTTCAGCAGGAACACTTCAAAGGAACAGAGTTCCTATGGCCATTGTCTAAAAGCTTCAGCTCACAGTGGTAACCAGTGGACGGGCCACACATCCAGCTGTGTGTTCACTGAATAAAGACTTACTAGAGACATAGTGAGAGCCAAACCACACACCAGGAGCTGGACGTACAAAGGTGGACAGGTATGAGTTTCCATCATCTCAAATCTCAGTGTAGTCAGAAACAATCACACTACGAACTGAAGATTTTGTAACCAAAACAGATGGTGACTCTGGCAGAAAGGCAGCCTGAATGAGGGGTCAGTGGGCGCCAGTCATGGAGGTGGTACTCAAAATGGCAGGACAGGGCAGCTTTACCAGGCCAGAAGGGAAGGGTGCCCAGGAGGGTAGCAATCTTCTCCCCAGCTCTCAGAGAAC